>JAWWEW010000054.1:5401487-5429195 GCA_035583185.1 Anabacerthia variegaticeps
AGGCACACGGTTTCTTGACAGCATTTACATAACCTGGCTGAAAACACTCCCACAGCCGATTAAATGCCTGCTATGAAATCCAAAGCTCTTATTAAAAGGATGGAGCTTTCCAGGACTGCAATACTTGCACAGATGGTTAATACTCCTGGTTTGTTCTACGGGGGGAGAAGTGGCATTTTCTTTACAAGTACATACAGTCAGTGCTTTCCCATGGGAATTGCTTGTTTTGTTCAGATTATTATTTTAAAGCTGTCATCAGATGTGATCACCCACTGGATTAGAGGGAGCAAAAGGAGATGATCAGATAATCCCTGAGGCACAAAGCATTTTGAGTTGGATTTGAAGGGAGCTGTCACCTATGGTCAATTTGTTTAGCTCAGGGTTCTCTCTTCCTCTGTATCTTCCTAAAAATACTTGTGCCTCGTGGCTGTAGACCTTTAGAGATGTAGGATGTTGTGGTAATTTGCACAAGGAAGAATGCTCTGTGTCACATAAATACTGGCAAAGCACAAGCAAGGAGCAAAACCTTTGGCTCTCACCGTGGCTGCACTATTCATCTGGCCCTGAATCTGGTGCAGAAATAGAGTCAAATCTATAACTGCCTTTAATGCAGTGTAGAAGAGTAAAGCACTTGATCCCAGAAATTCTGTCAATCACATCTTTGTCAGATAAACATTCCCTAATTCAGGATTTTAACCTTTTCCAGACTCCTCTCTGTCAAAGCCTCTGAAATTCCTAGTGTTTCTCAGGCAGGAACCAGCACATCAGGAAGTAATTAATGAGAGCAGGAGGAAAAAAACCTAAAAAAAAGAAGAATGTGCTGAATAGAGGCAAAACTGAGACTTAAAGCTCTCATTCTACGGGCTGTCTGCTCAGTCCTCAGCATGCAGACAAAAGACATTCCAGCTCCTGACAAACAGCCTGAATTGATGCTGGAGCATTCAACAACCCCAGGATATTTGTGCAAAGACATAGTGGGAGAGTAACACTGGCAGATACGTGGTAGGTGGAGTGTCTTGAACTGAGATATGTGAATCAGGTTATCCCTGGTTCTACAGGCACATGATCCATGGCAGACAAAGCTTGCATGGAACATCCCATCAGTGCTATTCTGCCTTTCAGAAAGAGCTAAGCAGTAAGGCTGGAATAGGCAGTTAATTCATTAAGGCAAATCTATAACATTTTCTGGAAGCTGCACCCAGAGCCAGGACCATCAGCCAAATCATCCCATTTCCAGTAGGCTGAGACTCACCCAAGGTCTGGCAGACACCTCAAACAACATATCAAATCCACTTCTAATGCTTGGGGAGGGAGGGCGGAAAAACCCACCATATAAAAGTTCCTTTGGATAAATCATAACCTTACAGGAATTGCTGGGCCTCAGTTTTCCCATCGACAAGTTAGGGTGACAGAAATGCCATTCAACTAATTCCCTGCAGTGCTGTAAAGCTCATTTGATTAACATTTATAAAAACCACACATGATTCTTAGAGGGAAATTGCTGATGAAGAATGGTTATGATTGTTGCTTATTCCCCAGATGCCTGAAATATGGAACTTGGCAGAATTCCAGGGGAAATATTCTTGTGAGCTCAGATAAGAGATGAGCCAACCTAATAGTCAGACTGTTGGTACAGGCAAGAGTCATTCTAAACCCAGGGGTCTTAAATAGATCTGAGCTCAGAGCACGGGCAGCTTTGTCTGTCCCATGAAGTAGAGAATCATGGAATGGTTTGGGTTGGAAGGGACCTTTAGAGGCCGTGCAGTCACCTTGTGCATCACACACCTGGATGAAGCAGGTTGGGTTCTGCCAGAAGAGAACAGCCCACGTTAGGGGTGGGTGCTCAGGGGAGGCTCAGCTGCCTGGAACACCTTGGGATGCCCCATCCCTGGAAGGGTTCGAGGCCAGGTTGGATGAGGCTTGGAGCAACCTGGTCTGGAAGGTGTGGGGAGTAGACAGGATGAACTCTAAGGTCCCTCCTGTGATTGTATGAAAAAGCCAGACTCATTCTCACCCTTCTCCTCGCGCTGTCCTCATGCCTTTATCTGCTCATATTTTCCTGAGAGGCAGCCACAGCTCTTAAAGACCTGCAGGTTTTAAAGGACTCACGGGAGGATGCCCTCCCGGTGAACCCACCCGTGTCCCTCGCCCACCTCCGTGGTGGCAGCCCCGGCCGTGGGTTCGGCAGCTCCTTTGGCTCGGGGAGTGGAAAACTCGCACGTGGGAGAGCTCGGGGGCTCCGGGCTGGCAGAGGGGGACGGGGATGTCGCTTCCTCCGGGGATGAAGGCACATGGGACCCTCTGAGCCACCCTGGCACGGGCAGCGGGTCCCCCGTGGGTGTCCCCGGGGGGCTGGCGGGGTTTGGGTCCCCTCCCGGCCACCCCCCCTGCCCCTCCCGGCTCGGGGGGCGGACTCGCCGCCGCCGCAGCCCGGATGCCACCGGGGCCGCCGCTTTCCTGGCCCTTCTCCCGGCCCCGGGAGCCGCGGCCAGGGGGCCCAAGGGCTTCTCCTCCCGCCGGGTTATTTTTTTCCGGCCGCTGCTCCAGCGGGGGAGGTGGGAAGAGCCAAAGGCGGCGGTACCCCCTTCCCGCCCCCCCCCGGCCGCTGCAGCACATGGGAAGCAAAAGTTTTCCTCCTCCTCCTCCTCCTGCTGCCGCTCCTGCCGCTCCTGCTCTCGCCCCTCCGCAGGCTGCCCTTGCCCCGGGCCGGTCCCCGGGCTGTCCCCGGTGCCCGCAGCCCGAGGATGCTCCTGCCGGGAGCCGCGCCGCTCCGCCGCGCCCAGCCGGCAATAAAAGCGTGGCCGGAGCCTCTCAGGCTGCCCTGAGCGAAGGCGACCCTCGCATCGCCTCTTCCGCGGGCGAATTTGCGGAGGGGAACGAAAGGGGCTGCCGGGCGAGGTTCATCAGATGGTTTAGCAGCGGCGGCGAGGCAGCGCCGCATCGCTGCGCTCCGGCCCCGCCATGGGCACCGGCATGTGCTCCAGGAGGCAGAAGGGGCTCCTGCAGACCGCCTTCTGCCTGCTCGCCGTGGCCTGCCTGGGCTCCGGAGTGTTCCTCTACAGCCACTTGCAGCAGAAGGTGCGGAGCGCCGAAGCGCTGGCGCAGAAATACAAACAGCAGCAGGAAGCGCTGTCAGCGCAGCTCCAAGGTGAGTGACCTGCCCTGAGCGTGTCCCGGGGCTCGGCACGCTCTGCCTGAACTTCCCCGGCTCCCAGCGCTACCTGCCCTGCCTGGGCTGCCCAGCCCCGAGCGGGGTGCCTTGGGGATGCTCGGCTTCAAAGAGCTCTGAGATGTTGTGCCTGTTTCCTTCCCCCCACCCTTGGCTGTCTGGAATTAGAACAGCCTTGAGTGTGAATCGCTGCGTGTTGGATCGGCGAGTTCAGCTGCGTCACGTCTATTCCATTTCTTGTCCCTTCGGCTGTGGGAATTAAACCTCTGTCACTGTGAAGGCGAAGCAGAACCGAAGCAGGCAGGGCAATCAGGGGTGGCTGGGCAGGCTCCGGGATGTGGCTCCGCTCTCGGTGAACAGAGAGGGAAGGGATCCTTTAGTAAAGTTTGTTGTCACACTGCCTGCTGCCCATTGCCTTTGCAAGGAGCCAAACCCACCTTCCTCTTGATCCGTGACTGGAAAAGTCTTGGCAGCAGGTTTGGGGCTCAGGGATGCTGCAGCACACCTCTCCCGAAAACGGGGGAGGAGGAGGAGGAGGAAGAATTGGCTTTTCTGAGCCCACTGACCAGCACTTGGCTCCTCCGGCAGGAGCTGCCAGAGACCGGAAGGCAAACACAGTGTGTGTATTCCTCCTCCCCCTCTCTCCCCTCACTTGTCCTCCTTCCATAAATGCCTGACTGTGGGAAAATGGCATTTCAGCCCCCGGGGAGATCTCAGCAGGGCAGGCTGAGGACACACCTTACTCCATCCCTGAACTCTTACCTCCTTTGTCTGGTCTGTCCTTCCAGCCTCAGTGCATGGGCCAAAGCGCCGTTTCCAGCAGCTGTCACCAGATTTGGAGGCTCTAGAGGGATTTACTGAGCTCCCTGGGGAGAGCTTTGGTGGGAACCCACTGTGGGCAGCCAGCGGCTGGGGGGGTGATGCTGGAGGACGGGATGGGTCTGGAGTGGCCACAGGATGAATTTTGTGTGCACAAAATATTGTTTGCTGTGCTTCTGGTCAAGGTCAAGAGGTGCGTGTAACCCTTTTTTTTCTTAATGAATCTGTTTAGATCGCAGTGTTTGTATCAGAGCTCTTCCTCAGGCTAAAATCAAATACAGGGTATCCATCAAGACCTCTGTGGACATACCCGGGGATACTGTTTCTAGATCCCTATTGCTGGGAATTCTGCACGTTTGTGTGTTTTCCCAACATTTATGTCTTACAGGGTTCAGTTTTCTCTGGTGGTTCTGTGTGCAGTGTTGTGATGCAAATGTAACATCCTCCAAGGGCTGCCTGTGCCCAGGGCTGTGTATTTCTGTTTGTAAACAGGGAGAGCAGAGTGTAGTGTGCTCCTCTCCAGGAAACACGCTTTAAAAAACCCAATCAGTCTGGAAAAGGGATCTAATGTGTGCTTGGGTTCACTGCTATTACCTTATGACTTGTTTCCATTCCTTCTTTATCAGGTAGTCAAACACCTACAGGTCCTCCTGTGTTTCTGAGTCCCAGCCATGATTTCCACCTGCATCCTGGGTTTGGGAGATGCAAAGATCAGCAGGGCAGAAGTTGACCCACATTCCTTTCTGGTGTGTCAGCATCTCTTACTTCCCTTGGAGAGAGGGGCTGGTTCTTCAGGGAATAAGACAACAGTGATAGCCTCAGGGAACCCCAGTTTTGGCAAGAACAGGCTCAAGGCAAAAACAGAGCCAGGCTCATGTATTTTCCACCCAAATATGTTTGAATGGCAGAACTGTAGCCTGTTGCTGGGGTTTCTAACCCCCCTCCTATTCCTAAATACAGTTGTTGCCATGGCTACCCTTTTTTATTTTGAGAAGACACTTGCTTGTCCAACAATTTTAACAAAGGCAAAGCTCCTTTTTGGATTTGGCTGCTGGGAGAATCTTGGTGCCTGGCAGAGAGGAGCTGTGTTCATGGAAGTCTTGCAGTGTCTGGCACATCTGGCCATGGCTCTGGTGCTGGTGCCAGTGCTGCTCCCTGCAGTGCTTTGGTGCTGAACACAGCCCAGCAGGGAGCTGGGCTTCTGGGCTCTCTCCCTGTGCTCACTTGTTGCATGATTTTAATTCTTGTGTTTTCTGCACCTAATTCTGTGTTTTCAGCAAGGCACTGCCAGGGATTTCGTTGTTTCGGCACCCCAAGTTCTGCATTTTGGCTCTTTTGGCAGCAGGTGATGGTGCCTTAGTGCTGAGTTCTGGCTGAAGTCCAGGATTTAAACACTGACCACCCTCCATTCTCTCTTGTAATAGCAAATTGTTAAAGACTTCCTGGCTCCCTGGCTCCCAAAGCTGTACAAGTGCTTGGGTTGGATGAGTTGCTGAGTTCCACTGCAAAGATGAATATAGAATGTAGAATTACAGAACATCCTGAATTGGAAGGGACTCACAGGGATCATCAAAGGCCAGCTCCTGGCCCTGAATAGGACAGCCCTGAGAGCAGAGACTCTGCTGTGTGCAGGGCTCTGTGTAAAGCTGAACCCACCTTCTCTGGGCTCTGGAGACCTGGAGGAAAGCAGGAGAGACTGCAGCTTTATTTTCCAGTCACTGGAGGTTACTTCAGTTTAGCTGATATTTTTCAAAAAAAGGGTCAGGAGGGACAGATTTTGTGTTCTAAAATTCTGAATCAACAGCCTATGATGTGGAGCTGTTCCTGAAGCCTCCCCTGCTCTGGGATGGAGCATTAGGATCTGTGGCTGTGGGTGTTTGCACAAGCCCATTGCTACAGATGCTTTTCGTTGCTGGTGTGAGGTTCCACTCACATCAAAGACTTGCCCTCAGGAGCTCTGCTAGATAAGACTGCAAGAAAGTGAGTGCTTCTGGCAGAAACACGAGTGCCCAGAGCTCACAAATCCTTGGGGAAGTGGCTGATGTTCTCAAGATGACAATTTCCTTGAACAAGGCTCGAGCATGTAGTGAAGAAGCACCCACAGTCTCTTATGAGCTCAGTTGGGGAAGCCCTCAGGGGGACATCTGAGTAGTCTGTTGGGAAAAGTGTTCCTAAAAATAAAGCTGTCATGAAGGAGACGCTTGGACAGCTGCAGTGGTGGCTTTAGCAGCGTGCTCTGCAAGGGAAACATCCTTCCAGATGGAAACCACGTATTTCTGCTGGGATGGGTTGAGGAATGTGGTTGTTTCCTCCCTTCAGAGGAAAATCTCGATGGAGTAGCCTGGTCTAGGGGAAGCATCTTCACCAGTGGGGTCTGTCTGTGTCATCTAGGGAGGGTAACAAGGAGAAGGAAGGACACAGGGTGGCTGGTGACAATGGGAATTCCTGACCTAGGGCACTGATCCCTCCTGCTCCCTGAGGGAGGACAAAAATGGCAGAGAATGTAGGTGAGCTTTGCTGCTCCATCGTGACCCAGGTGGAGCTGGCAGGGTCTGTAGATCCACCTGGAGTGAGAGCACGAGTCACTTGGGACTTTTGGCTTGGCAAGATTTCACCAAGGAATGGATTAGCACTCATTTTGTGCATGAAAGCATCACCCTACTTAGTTCATTTTCCTGGAGATTGTGTGTTATGGCACGACTTGCCCCCAAAGGTCTTGGCTCTGGAGGGATCTTGGCTCTGGAAGAAGGTTTCTTTTCTCACCTCTCCCCTCTGACTTGCTGCCCAGTGCTCTTCTGGCCTGCTGTCCATGAGTGCCAGGGGGATGAGGAGCCTGTTCCAGCTGAGTGCTGTGACTCAGGGAGAGCTCCTGGTTTGCATTCAGACATCAGAGTGCATTAAAATCACCATCCATCGGGAAGCTTCTGCGGTGCCTTGATCTGTCACATGGGACAGGGAGCTGCTTCTCCTCCATGGCCAGAGGGCCAGGCAATGGTTGGGTTGTGGAAAGGGAGAAAATGAAAGGTGAGCCTGGCTGGGGACTTGGCCCACAAAGACACAGTTTAGCCCTTGGCCACTAAAGAAATTCTTGGGCATCACAGCTTGGGCACCAAAGCAAAACTTGAGTGAGGATGAGACTGGTGTGTTATGCTGGGGTTATCCGTGGTCTCTAGCCCAACTGTGCCCTCCCTGATCCAGACAGGAGAATAAATATGTGGGGGAAAAAAGCATGTGGGAAGACCTGTGAGGTTTCTCTGATGCTCTGCCCCCTCTGCTCCCCAGTGGTGTACGAGCACAGGTCCCGGCTGGAACGGTCCCTGCAGAAGGAGCGAGGGGAGCACAAGAAGACAAAGGAAGGTGAGTCTCTTGTAGGGGTGTCCCAGCAGTGGCCAGACAAGCCCCCAGCTCTCCTGGGGGAGAGGTGTGTGCTGTACCCAAAGCATTTTCTGCCCCAGGGCCACGTGTGGCTGTCCCTGCGTACCCCCAGGTGAGGGTCAGCCCTGGTTTGGTGAACTCTCATGGGCAGAAGGTGCTGGGAGGGGGTTCTGTTCTCTCACACTCCTACACACATCCCCAGTGCAATCTGTGAGTAACAGCCCCCGTGATGTGGTGTTTGAGCAGTTTAAGTGGTGGCTAAACCTGGCACTGGACCGTGCTTTTTTCTTGGAAATATGTCAACTCCCTTATAAAAGTGATTTGAAGATGCTGAGATCTACAAGTGCTTAATGATATCAGCATCACTGCCCTCCACAACTCTTGGGCAATACAGACTATCAGATCCTTCAGAGCTGATGGACATAAATAGGTATAAACTTGCAGGATATTTTAAGACCCTGAAATCCAACAGGAAGCAGAAAGCCAACAGTTTAGCCTTTCAGTGGAGTGCTGTGCTTCAGTGCCAGGTTTGGCTGCATCACTAAGGGAGAAGCTGCATTTCTGCCACCTCTTTAATTTCCTTGGTGGGGACTGACTGAGAAAATGAGGCACCCTAATGCACATTACCTTGTTGTGGGACCTTTCCGTTTTAAGAAGGTGGCACAGTTGAGATCAGCAGATTCATTCCTTTGGGTCTCACAGAAGCTTTGGTTTCTCTTTTCCAGAGTTTCATTTCAGAGCTCCCCAAATCCTTATGCAGCCTCAGGGACACCAAACTGTAGCTGTTTGTGTGCTGGAGTGGGAAACTACCAATGCACTTGCCTATAAAATGGGAAAGAAAGGACATTTGGGCCAATCCAGCTGGGTAGACAGTTCTCATGGAAAACACTCCCATCTTTCCAAGGGCATTGAGTGGTCTCCTGGCAGCATCTGCATTCCAGCTTATTGACTTACAACCTTTTGCTCAGCAAGGGGCTGATTGCCTTATTCCCTGCCCCTACCCCAAAATACAAGCCAGATCCTTGTTAAATTCCAGCTCATTAATTGTCTTCTCTTCTTCCCTTTCTAGATTTTTTAGTGTATAAGTTAGAAGCTCAGGAAGCTCTCAACAAGGAGAAGGTAGGTAAGGCTTATTCCTCAGAGTGTCTGTGTGCTGATGGGAAACATTTTCCTGGTCCCAGCAGGGTGGAGAGGACAGTGCTGCTGGCTGGGAGGCACGACAGGCTCTGTGTGTGCGTGGGACAGGGTGAACTTTGGCTGACTCCCCTGGGCAAGGCTGGTGGTGTGAGGATTTACTTCGTCTGAGGGAAAGGCTGAGCAGTGCTCGGGCTGCTCTGCCTCTTCTCCCATGTGTGAGAGCCAAGGAGGTGATTCCCAGCTCCTCTGAGAGCAGAATTGCTGCTCCGTGGTACAGAAGAGTCCTGGAGGAACTGAATTCAAGGCACACCACAGGGAACATGGAGAAGAAAGGCCATGTGGTGTGGGGAAAAGCGTATCCATTGTTTTCTGTCTCCAGGGACTGTCAAATGATTTTCACTAGCCTGTGGACTTCTCATTCAGCAGGGAAAGGGACTCTGCAGTGAGGGTTAGGAAGAAATGCATCCCTGGGATACACTCTGTCACATTCACTTAGGCTCCAAGGCTGGGTTTATTCCTTTCCCAGAGCATCTGTTGATGAGCTGCTGGAGAAGAGGAATCACTTTTAGCCTGTTCCTCTGTGTGTCAATGTCAGCCTGTTACAGAAAAACTCATGGATGAATATCTGAATTTTTTTTAATGGTGGGCAACTGCCTTGCAATCTGTGCTCAGTTGCTGGTGGTATTTCATTCTGTGTTGAGTATTTATCATATAAATTGCATTGGGAGCTGTGGTGGGACTCTCTGCATGGGGGTGAGTGTGCATTTCCAGGGTGCTGCTTCGTGGCTCAGCCACGTTGCTTCAACCTCCCCAAATGTAAATCCCAGCAGGGGTTTGTAAACCTGCCTGTCCTGGGACTGCAGCACCACCCTCTCAGGTGTCACTGCTGCCCTGGGGACAGAGCTTTAGCCACAGGGGATGGTGACTCTCACCCCTGCAGTGAGAAGATGCTGGTGAAGAATGATGTCTTGGAGACACAGGGGAAGAAGTGACCCTTTTCAAGGCACGAGCAGAGCTGTTGAATGGTCCAGACCCACTGTGGGCACACATAAATCCCTTTCTGCTGCTGGTTTGTGCCAGCTGAGCTTAGTGTGGCTGCTGTACCTCGTTACAGAGTTTGCTTGAGGCTCCCTCCATTGCCTAGTGATCCATTTCTCCTGAAATGGTGTAATTTTGGTGTGTGGGCGACAGGCTCAGCTCTGCTGCTCTCTGCCTCCCCCTCAGCTGCTGCCAGGAGAGCTCAGCCTTCAGGGAGGGGGGTTCACTCTGCAGAGCTCCTCAGCACTGGGCCTGGCCTAGAAACAGAGCTGAGGGCTGGGGAAAACTGTTCAAAATGGGAATTAGCTGGTTTGAAAAGGTTCTTTTCCACTTTTCCATCCGTGCATGTTCTGCTGGTCACCTTGGTGGGCTGGTCCCAGTCCCTACCTGTGTGTGAAGGGGCAGTGGGAACTTGCTGGTGGGGCAGTGGTTGGGCAGATGCTCTTGAGTGGTTTTTCTCCCTGCCTTGGGTTTTTCTGGAATCTAATGGCACTGTTGAATCTTTTTTTTTTGTTTTTTTTTGTTTTTTTTTTCTTTTTCCAGCAAGATTCCATGAACAGATATGGGGCCCTCAGTTCCCAGCACAAGATCCTGAAGGTAAGGGAGGAGGCTGGGGGTGTATGGACCATCTGCTGCGTGTTAAAGGATGCTCTTGGGAAGGAGAGTCCTGGGAGGGACCCAGGCCTTGCTGAGTTAGTGCCAGCACAGAGGGAGGAGACCATTCCATGGGGATCTACATTCCTTCCCAACTGTTCAGGTCCAGGGGAGTTTCCTATTTATTCTGGATCAGATTTCAGCTTTCACCTACACCTCGTTTCAATGGCAGCCTTTGTGCACTTTATCACACAGGATTCTGCTGTTCAGGCTGTTCTTTTCTGGGTCTCTTAGTGTGAAAATGGGTCTATTCATTGTAGCTTGCCCTTTGGGCTAATACAATATATTGCAGTCCATGTAAGAGGCTCAGAGCAGGGCAGCTTATAGCATTTTATAGCTTATCACATGCCCTACCTGAAGCATATCTTGATGTCAAATTTTCCTTTTGTTAGGGCATTGCAACTGGGGCTGGTGTTGGTGGGTTTTAAATGTTTTTAGCTGGAGCTTTGGCAGTGAAATGATAATTTAATCCTGGGCTGCAGAAGGAGGGCTGGGTTCCAGCAGCCCTTAGCACCGCTGGGTTGGATTTCCTGAGCAGAGCTGCACCTCCAGCTGCCTGGCTTTTGGATTCAAACTTCGGGAAAAGGGAAGTACAGTTCTGTCTCTTGGGCATTATCCAGCACTGTGGACTCTGGGAAGGCTTTGCAATAGTAACATTCCTCTTCATAGCAACTGCAGGCTGAGCAGAATGCTCTGCTTTGCTGGGCTCGAGGGGACAGTGAGAGCATTTGGTCCTGGCTCCCTTCCTCTTGCTTCCTTTTATTGGAGGGCTGGGAAAAAAGAAATCTATTTTTTTAAACTACATTTACAGCTGCTGAAAGACAGCCCAGCCCTTGGGACTGCATAGTGGGAGAACCCCCCACCCCATGCTGAAAAAGCAGCATTTAGCCCAGCTCCTGCTAGTTATGAGACTGTGAGTAGCACTTCTGTTCCTGGAGCCTGGGCTAAAATGGAACTGGCTTCCTCAGGGGGAGGATTGGTTGCTGCCAGGACATCATTCCTCAGCAAGTGGACATGGCATGCTGGTCAGAAGCAACTGACTCTGCCTAAGCTGCAGGTCCCAAAGGTGACCAAAGGGCTCCTTGAAACCACAGCACATCTGGCTTTGGTGCTCCTGGCCTCTGCTTTACCCTGCTCTGTGCTGAAATCCTCACTGGCTGATGCACATCTGGAGCTGGCACAGCAGCTCAGAGGGGCAAGGGCCTTGGCTTGGTCCAAAAATAGCAGCTGTGATCACTGCCTGTGTCTGCATTCCTGCTGGAGCCAGACTTGGTCTTACAATCCCTTTCTTCTCCCTCTTGGGTGGAGATGAAAGTCCTTTGCTGCCCTCACTGTGCAGGATGTATCCTGGCATTTGCTGGAGGGGGTGGGCAAGGAGGGGGTGGCTTCAAACAAAGGATTCCTGACAGGAACTTCCTGAAACTGCTGGAACATGAAAACTAGCAATGAGCTGTGCCCTTCCTCTGCTTGTTACTGAGTCCACTGTGTACAATGCTGTCCACAAAGCTGCTTCTAAGTCATGGCAGAAAGACCTGGGGTTGAGGTACTGTTATTTCCTTCTTCCCCTTCACCTGCCCATTTCTCCAGAAAGCTCAGTGAGGCAGATCTGGTGCATTTGGGCACTACCTGAGCAGCAAAAAGGAGGTGGGAGGAGAGAACTTGCTGCTCTGAATTCCTGCAGCTGAGTTGAAGAACTCCTGATCTTTGGAAGATTAGCTGACTCCTGAGTGATGAGATTTCTCCATGTTGGAGTGTGAGAACAATGAGTAGGGATCCAGAGAAATGCCACGACAACGTGATTTCTGCATTCCCTGACCCCAGCTGTATCTGCACATGATTTGCACAACACTCCTGTGCTCTGGCCTGCAGTTTCTGCTTCACTGAGTGAAACAGCAGAACTGTGAGGAAGAGAAGGGAATAACATTGCAGCCAGATGGGAAGGCAGGAGAGGTCTCTGGTTCCTCAGGATACCTGGCCTTGGTGGCTCTGTCTGGGTCAGGAATGTTCTGCTTACAGTTAATTCAATTGCTTCTCTGAAAAATAGCATGGTGTGTTCCAGACTTCCTGCCTGCAAACAGCAACAGGGCAGCATCTTTGGATTCCTCCTGAAGTTTGCACACTGGTTTGGTCCCAGCCACCCCCAGCAACCAGCTGGGAGTGGGGATGCTCCATGTGCTCCATGAGTAGGCAGCCTCGGGTGCTGCCTGTGACCTTGGTCAAGGCACTTATCTCCCTCTGCAGCTTCCTGCTGCTGTCAGAGGATGAACATCCCCTCCCTTCTTCCTGCCTCTGAGCAGTCTGGGGACACACATTATGCACATCACCTTCCAGGCAGAATATGGGTTAGGAATTCATTGACCCGAGCTGATGAGGACTTAAAATTCCTTGCATTTCGGAAGAGTTTCTTGTTCAAATCAATCCTCACTTGCTAATGGTGGTGGTTTCTGATGTGCTCAGTATCAAAATGATTTTAGGGAAGTGGTTCCTCTGCAGAGCTTTCTGCCAGGGGCTCTGATGAGAACTGTAAGTACCTAATGTCTGTGAAAATCAAAGCAGGAATCTTCTGTTCCCCTTATTTTCCCTCTGGATGCTGTGATCTCATTAACCTGACATCCCTGCCTCTCCTCTTTGTTCTGCCTCTGGGACCCCTCTGTACCAACAGCCTTTTCCTCTGCATCACGTGTATTTTTGGAGCAGTTATATCTCTTTTAGTGGAGGATAATTGATTCAGGGGGAATGCCTGGGCCACAGACACTTTGTTTTCCTGGGATAAATACAATCATTGATAGCATTTAGATGTTTGGGGGATTTTTTTTTAAAAAGGAAGATTTTTTTTTTCCACCAGGAAGGCTGATTGAAATGGCTCCCTGAGTCCTGAGGAGGGATTGTGTGGCAGGGCCAGGGTTCACCTGAGAGCCAGTCCATCTGCATACATAATTGGTGTTGACAAACTGAATGTGGAAGGAATCTCTCTGGGTTACCATGGGAACAAAAAAAAAAGGGAGGTGAATTCTGGTTCAGCGGGTCCGAGCTAAAGGATGTTCCTGCATGTTTTGTTCTTGGGCTCTGCAAGAGGGGAGGGCAGAAGAGAACAGCCCTTCAGCCCACTTCTGTCTGGGGAATTCTTGGCCTGCTTGGAATAATCTGTGGTCTTGTGAGGGTCTTGTTGTCCTGGGGTGTGATGCCTGTGGGCAGTGTGGTCCCTCTCAGAGGAGCTGGTGGCCTTGCACAAGCTCTCCCTGCTCCTGTGGCACCTCAGGGTGCTGGGAGGGAGAACAGCCAGGCTGGCAGGAGGCAAAGCAAGCAGGGAGAGCAACCTGAGTGCTCAGGTGTCCCTCTGGCAATGTCAAAGTGCTGCATTACTCTTCTCCTTGCACCAACTCCATCCCTTGTTCTCATACCCAGAACCAGCACGACGATGTGAAGAAGCAGCTGCTGGACCTGCAGCTGCAGCACAACAGCCTGAAGCTGGAACACCGTAAGGCTCTGGAGAGCCACAGCCAGAAATACACCCAGCTGCAGCAGGACAAGGACAGCGAGGTCACCAGCCTGCAGGGTGAGCAGGGGGACAGCTGGCACTGCACCAGCCCCAGGAACTGGAGCTCAGCACAGGGCAGGGGTTGTTCTGAAAACCCCCAAAAGGCTGTGGACACCCCAGAAGCAATTCTGTAGGACAGTGTGGCAGCTCTTTGGCCCTTCTGTACCTCAATTGGAGTGTTGTCCTGCCCTGGGTGGTACTGCAGGAACAGCCTGCAAATCCTCCCATTTAAGCTTGGGAGCAAATTAAACATGATTTCTGTAATTACTGGTGTACAGGTCTATAAAAATGCATTTAATAGTGCAAGTATTGTAGGCAATGCTGGTCCCTTTAATTCCCAAAGAGTGGTTTCTATTTAGTCTGCTGTTTAATTCCATCATGGGTTTTTTAAGGTTTGCATCTGTTCTTACTTGATTAGGTCTGGAAGAGTGAAATCTGATGATGTTTTGTTTGGTTTTTTTTTCCTCTGGACAACAAAGCCCAGTATAGTAAACACTCCTGGGTTAGAAGGGGGGAAATCGAGGACAAATAAGTTAAACATAAATATTTGATTGGCCCTCTTCCTGAAATTGCTGGAATTACCACTGTAATCAGGAATATCTGTAATACTGCTTGGAAATCTTGTGTGCCTTTCAACCTGCAACAAAAGGCCAAATTCCCATCCCAGTCCACAGTGGCAGGTGCTGCTGTGTTTGCAGAGAAATCCCAGTGCTTGCTGTTGTGGAGGTATTTTAAGAGAGCTTCAGGAACCAAAATAAAGCTGACATTTTTTGACACAGTCTTTCTTTTACATTGGAGGGAACAGGATTAAACCCAAGGCAGTGAAACGTCACCACACTGCATGTCTTGCCCTTGAAGCACTTAGGAGTGTGCAAAGAGCTTGAAAAAGCCCAACCTGGGGGCTGCAGGGCACGACTGGCCCTTCAAAGCACAGGAATAGATGTGCCTGAGGACAGAGTTGTCCCAGGATTGCTTTCTGTGAGTGGGTTGTGGGTATTTTGTTTGTACCATCAAGAGGCAGCTTCTCTGTGCAGGAGGAGGGAACCTCCTCATTGCAAATTCTGGGGGTTCTGGAGAGCTGGGAGAACCAACCTTGTAGTTATTGCTTAACCTCCCAGTCACCACAGGCAGGGGCACTGACTGCTGCTCTTCAGCTGCCAGGGGTAAGAGAAATGAAGAAGCAAATCCCTTATTCTTGTAGCAATCACAGTGAGAGCCTGACCCTGAGCAAAGGCTCTGGAGAGGAGGCTCTTCCTTGGAGTGCTGCAAGGAATGATGATCAGGTTTGTCCATCTCTGCCTCGAGCTTCACTGTAATTCCTGGGCTTGGAGAGATCTGTGAGGTCCAGAGGAATTCACGGTAAAAAAGGGAGATGCTCCACTTGCAAAAATAGCTCTTTTGAGTAAATTTCTCCTCCTCCTGCAGATACAGTCTTTAAACTCAGAGAGGAGAGCAAGCTCCTTCGGAAGGCCCACCAGGAGGTTCACTCTCAGCTCCTCAATGCCCAGGTAACCCACCAGGGGCTGCTTGTGGGACAGTCCTTCACTGGGGTCTGCATGCACATAAATATTCTTTAAATAATAAACTCTATCAGTGTGCTGAGCTGCCAAAAGCACTGCTGAGAAGTGCTGGTAATGTAGGTCCATACAAGTAAACTTTTCCAGCCTGGGATCTGTCCCAGCAGGTGAAGATGCAGGTGATGCTGTGCCAGTCCCTGGGGTTCCAGCATGTTCCCTACCCTGGGCTGCCTCCTGTCACCTACACACACCTCAGATACTTCCAGATGATGGTGAATTATCCTGTTGATGCCTCTAAAATTAATTGCAGAGAGAAACAGCAAGGCAGAGGTGCCTTGCCTGGCTTGCTGACCCCCTTAACAGGCTTTGGATGGGTACAAGTTTTGCATCCCTCTGGCTTCTTCTGACTAGGGGCAGTCCCTCCGAGTTCATATCCCATGAACTCTTCTTGGCTGCCTTCTCCTCATTCCTTTAAAGTTAGCTGTGTTGAGTGGGCTTGTTAGGGTTTGTTTTGTTGCTATTAATGTTAATTTTAAGGTCAAATTTCAGGGGGGAAGAACTGAAATCAACAGAGTCTGCTCAGGAATTAATTTCCTGCTAAACTTTCCTTGCTGCTTGGAAGCTTTCCTGCTCAGCCCTGTCCCTAACTTGGTCCATTTCCAGGTACCCTGGCAGACACACAAAAAGCTCTCCCCCCTCATTTTCCTATAAATAACCAGGGTGGAAATGGGGACCTTTTCCTGTGTGGCTTTTTCAAGCCCTACTTTTCAGAATTGGAGCTGAAAGAAGTAAGCTGTAGGACAGAGTAAGCACATTGCATTTGCCTACCAGTCCAGGAGAATTGATTTTCATTTGTCTTGTAAAGTAAATTGGATTGTCAAGTAGGATTATGCCAATTATTGTCAGCCCTGCTGAGATGAGCACATCCAGGGAGAAAGGCTGGAACTGGAAGGAAATAAGCTGACCTGAAGGTGAGTGTGAGGCACAGGAGGAGAGGGAGGCACAGCTAAGACCCAGATACAATTCCTGTGCCAAGGCAGGAGTTACACCAATGGCTCATGCACTGAACAGCACCAGGAAAGGAATCAGCATCACAGCTCAGCTCTGCCAGGGTCAAATGTGTAATAAAATAAGATGCAGGAGTGGCAAATGGGGAATAGAGAATATCCATGAAATCTGGAGGGAAAGCTGAAAACTAACTCAGGCTTGTCATTAATGGTTGTGTATTTTGTCCAACTTTCTATATATGTAAAATATATCTCTTTGGAGTCTTTCTGTGCCAAACAAGTGGCCACAAGGAGTGGCATTCCCAGCAAGGGCATCTTTAACCCTATTACTGTGTGAGGTTTCTCCGTATCCCTCTCACCCCCTCAGGCCCAGATGGAAGAGTTCAGGCAGCTCAAGGAAGCTCTGCAGAAGATGCCAGGCTTCAGAGGAGGAGGAGGAGGAGCTGGGAAGGGGCAGCAGCCCGTGGTGCCAGCCCACAGCCCGCTGCAGCTGGGGAGGCAGAAGGTGTGGTATTCCCAGGAAACCCCTGGGAGGAACATTCTGCAGGGCTCCTGGGGGTTTCCAGCACGGGGAACAAGCCCAGCTTTCCCCAGCTCAGAGTTTGCTGCTGTCCTTCCTTCCCTGCAGGCTTTCCCAGTGAACCAGGAGAACAGCCCCATTGGCATCCCGCTGGCATCGCCCGTGTCCGGGTTCCAGAGACCAGCGGATGCTCCGGCGCTGCAGGGACAGAGCTCCTACAGCAAGGACGGCCCCAGGCCACAGCCAAACGTGCCAAAGGTGCCCTTAGCCCACCCAAGCCCAGCAGAGGATGCCAACTCGCTGCCAGAGGCTGTGCCAGCGTGGCCAGCACGCCGTGGGGACGGGCGCGTGGTGCGCTTCGCCCGGACCATGAACAGCCTGCCAAATGGGAGCCCAGTACGTTCCCACTGCTGGGGTCACACCTGGGCTCTGCTTCTGGAGCTCTCTGTGGTCCTGTGTCCCATAGTCCTGGGGTGGGGACAGGACTGGCCACAGGTTTCGGTCTCCCCTGCACGTCGGGGTCAAGAGTTCTCCTGCCAGAGCTGCAAAGAGCAAACCCTAAAAGCAGCCCCTCCTGGGGTGATGGAGAGGGAGGGATGGGAAGTAAATCCCTAAAAAAAGACCATGAATTGCAGTGTGGCTAGACTGTAATTACAGTAACTATTATAAGGGCATGGAGGGGGGGTTAGGGGTGGGTTTGTTCTTCTTTTCTTGGAGATCCACCTACCCAGGGCAAGCTTCGCTGACATAGCATCTAAATTATTTCCTTTTGTCTTGGAAGGGCAAGGACCTCTTCTATTGCAGGCTGGGTTTGTTCTGGAGCACTTCTGAACCTTTGCTCTCTGATTTAAGATTTTCTGGCCCACAAACCTGTCCAAATGCAAGATGTGGGGGTATCTGATTAGATTGGGCCCTTGTGTATATCCCAGGTGTCTCCCCTGCAGGACATGAAGATGGTGATGCGCATTCAGGTGAGAAGCCACGAGGAAAGCCAGGCTCCTGCTCTGGCCCTGCCTGGCCCCAGAGAACCCTCTGCAGCAGCAAAACCTCCCCTTCCAGAGAGCCACCTCTCCACAGGGAGCAGGCAGGTGCCAATGCAAAGGTGGGTCACACACAACTCCCCTTCTATTCCCAGCATTTCAGAAGGGACCAAAGGCCCCCCTGGTCTCGCTCTTCTTGTGTTTATTGTGGGTCTACTTGGAAGATGGTTGAAGGAACAGCCTTTCTTTGGTGTGTGGCTGGTGTTGTCTAGCCAGGGACCAGGATCCTGTTGTACTGGATGCTGTACAGGCACAGAGGAGACTGTTCACTGTCTCAGCAGCACTTGCAGGAGACTGGTTTGTTTTGAAAAAAGGGAAAAAATTGTCCCTTTGCAGCTGCAATTCATCAAAGCCTGGCCATGATCCAAAAAGGGACTCTGAAAATGGTGCTTCCTCCTTTAACTTATTTATCCCCTCTGTGTGTCCAGGTCATCTCTGTTCCATTTACTGGAGCAAACAGGATTTAATGCCTGTTTTATCTGTGGAGGAAGCTTCTGGATTTCATTCTACATTCAGCCTGATCCTTTCTTCTCTCCTCCTTTTCTGTGTTCACTTAACCTGTAACCTTCCCAGGGCAGAGATTGTGCTTTGCTTATTTAAATGGCATCATCCTCCCCTGGCTGCTGTGACAGACAACATCTGCACAGGAGTAGCAGCCCAGAAGATGCTCTGCTTGCCCAGGGAGGGACTTGGTGTGGGTGTGACTGAGAGGGAGGTGGTGAGGGCAGAAGGGCTGCTGCTCAGCTGTGTAGGGCCCAGCCAGGTTACCATCACTCTGTGAGGCTGGGAATGCAAATATTGCTTTGCTTGGCAACTGGTTTTGGCGAGGACGGCGATCCCAGCCTGTTTGGTGTGCTCTGCTTTTCCTGGCTCCATCACCAGGGAATTAGGGAGCAGCTGGAGGCTGTTGTTTACACGGGGGGAGATTTGTGATAAGGAGCACATAACCCAGCCTTGTCCTGCCAACAGCAACAGGCACCTCAGAGGAGCACAAAGAGCCCCTGGATCCGAGGCCAGCAGATTCCACAGGAGCTCCTGATGGCCAGTTAGCATTTTGGTGGTTTTATGGTGGGGGAACCTGAGCTGAAGGCTGGGTGATGATTCTGCTTCCTGAAGGTTTCCTGTGCTGGCTTAAAAAGCTGCTGAAGCTACGGCCACTTGTCCTTTCTCAGCTTTTAAACACAGAAATGTCTTAGTAGATGCTGAAATCTCATGTAGAAGACAGGCTTGACCAAGCAGTCATCCTGCTTGGAACTGCTCTGGCTTACTCAGGTTTGAAGGGTCTGTTCAGTCACGTTTCAGAGTCCCTGTTATTGGAAGTTCAGCCCTTCTCTACCCTTCTTTGCTTCTGAAGCTGTCCCTGAGTAAGGATATTTGGGTGTTTGGTAAGAAATCATTCCCTGTGAGACAGCCCTGCCTTCTGGGATTTCCCAGGGGTTCACTCAAATTGATATGGAGATATTCCGTTTTCTCTTTGACCTCCAATTACCTTCCATGCAGTGGAAACAGAACGTTTTCACTGTTTGGGTTTGTACAGGGGCAGATGCATCCTATGGGAGAGTTTTATAAACAGATGCTGGTTAAAATATTCATCCCAACTTCAAAGCTTTGTATTGTGGTTTTCCTCTGTATTTTGAAGGGGTTTTTTTTCTCCTCATAGGCCAAAATTCCAGAGTTTTACTTTAGTAGCATCTTCATTTTCGATTAAGCTGAAACAAAAAGAGGTTTTGGTATATTTTAAACCCTTAGATTTGTGTGTTTGGGTATGTGTGAGGCACGAGCAAGAATCTATTTAGAACTGGAGTTTATTGCTATGTAGATGTTATTGTATCATATGAATAACATTAAGGGAGCTCTACAGTAAATTTTGTTTGTAAAGTGCAACTTCTTTCTTGCTATGTGACACGTTCTATTTCAAGCAGATATCACAGCAATAAATACAATCTGCTAGTTCCCCCCAAAAGTTAAATTAGGACAAACTTCTGCATATGTTGGAGTATATTTTTCTCTGCTTGCCATTATGAAATAGCTTTATGAAATCCCTCTTGACGTGCTGAGGCAGAGGGTTTATGTTTTGTTCCATACCCTTGTTGCAGCTGGAAAGACATAGTTAACAAGGTGAATGCCCAGATGGATGAAGAACAAGGCCATGGTTACCCAAAGAACCTTCCTTTTGAGCCCCAGCCTGGGCAGGAGGTGCAGAGAGGCAGCTCCCAGGCCCCCAGCCAGAGGAGAGGGGAAGAACCTCCCAGAGCTGAGCAGGGAGAGGAGAAGGAGAGGGCGGACGAGGAGGAGCTGGAGATGGGTATGGTTTCCCTCATGCCATGGAAGGGGAATTGCTCTGCAAACATACACAGAGCTTTGGCTGCCCCAGGCAGGTCGAGACAAACCCCTGCTTGGCACAGGGTTCAGAGCCTGGGGACACTGATTTAAGGAGGCATCACTCACTGTGCCTGTCCTTGCAGATGCAGGAGTGATCGAGAGGGAGGAGAACTTGCACCCTCAGAAAGAGACTGTTGTCCAGGAGCCAATGGTAAGTAATGAGAGAATCATAAAACCACAGGATGGTTTGGGTGGAAAGGGACCTTGAGGATCATCTCATTTCACCTCCCTGTTATGGGCAGGGACACCTTCCACCAGACCATTTAGGGTCTAACCCCATCCAACCCCATCTAACCCTAACCCCATCCTACCTGGCCTTGAAAAGCAGTGGTGCTGTGTGTCATCTGGATGCAGCTCTGGCTTGGAATGAGAGTCCAATCAGTCAATAACTACCCATAAGTTTCTATAAAGTGCAACTCCAAACTCCTTGGATCTGGAGGGATCCAGAGGGATAACAAACACAGAGGGGTTTGTTTTTACAAGCACTGCCAGGCTTGGGGAGACATGACTGAGTGCTCCAAGCCAGCACTCTGCTTCCTGGGAAGGCATCAAGCCTTTTGCCTCCTCAGGGGACATCCAGGTATTCACAGGAGGCTTTTCTTGTCCAGATGCCAGATGATGCTGCAGATCCTGCCCAGGATCCCAACAACCAAGGTGAGGATGAGTTTGAGGAAGCTGAGCTGGAGAGACCTGACTTCGAAGAGAAGGTGGGAGGTTTGGAGAAGTTCAAGGAGCCCAGCATGAAAGAAGAGACAAAGGAGAAGCCACTGAAGGTGACTGATGTGAGGGCAACCAGCAGGGCCAGGGAGGGATCCCCAGCTGTGGATGGGGGGAGGAGACAGAGAGCTTAAGGACTCAAAACATCACGTACCTGGGTGGATCCCTAATCCCACTGCAAGGACGTGGCAGGCAGGAGAAACCCCTTTGTGAGTGAGAATTGGCAGGTTGGTCAGTGCCAGAGCTTGTTCTGGCCTTGTCCTCTCTGCTTGTTGAAGTCACCCCAGGCATTTTCAGCACCTACATGGCTGGAGAGACATGGAATAGGGGATGGCTCACTCCCAGCTGGTCCTGCAGGGGGGCTCTGGCTTTTCATGCACTTGAGACCAAAAGCAGAGACAGTAACATGAACCTCTGCTCGGGCTGTGGTCAGGGCAGCCCTGCAGCTCAGGCTCCTGGCAGCAGTGACAGCACCACAGAGCTCTGCCATTCCATTTGCCTCCTTGCAGATGGAATCCATTTACTTCACCAAGTGTTTCTTGCTGCCTGAAGCCAGACTCTGCATCAGGGAAATGTTGGCTTGTTTTGACAAGCAGCTGAGTGTTGCTTGTTTTAAAAAGGAGTGTTTTATCTGTCAGCCTTTAAAATCATGATTAATAGTGAGATTAAGGGGGAGAAAAAAACCAAGAGACGTCCAGGCCAATGAAATCAAACAAGAGAGAGATGCTGGCACCAGGAGAGCAACACACCTCCTTGAGATCAGTGAAACTGTGGAAAGAGTCAGTGCCATAAACACCTGGCTTTCAGATTGGGCTCTGCTGTGTTCCCTGAATAACTCAGAGATTCCCTGAAATCCTGGGGCTTGAGGCAACAGCCCTGGGACCCTCCTGCTGCAGGAGAAACCTCTCTCCACTGTGGAAGGAGCTGGGCAGTCGCTGCCAGCAGTTGGGAAGGGGGACTGGATGGAGAAAGTATGTGGAGTTTGGGTTGCCTGATGGTCTCGCTGCTCCCCCTGGCTCCTGGTGCAGCCCAGTCTCCCAGAGCTGGGCTCCAGTGCCAAGAGGCTGTGTCCCTGGCAGGGACTGGCAGCAGGCTGGGCCACCAGCAGCAGGGTCTGCCTGTATTTTTCAGGATGCTGGCAGACCCCCCAAGCCCAGAGAAGACCCAATGGATGACTATCAAGAAGATCAGGAGCAAGAAATTGTATGACACCAAGGTTCTTCCCCTTTCCCTCTCTGGTGTGCTGGTTACCTGGAGTGTTGGGAGCTGGGGAGGGCTCAGCTTTTGGGGAGCCAGATGTGAGCACTGACCTCAGGTTTGCCTCTGCCTGCCCACTGAGGTGGGGCTCCAGAACAACCTGTGCTCCCTTTTTCAGGTGTTCAGAGTACCCTTTGTGCTCTGTCTCCCCTCCTCATTTCTGTCTGCATCATCTGCAGCAGCTGAGCTGTGGGGTGCTGCCCAAACAGGAGCTGGGGGGAATTACAGGCTGTGCCACTAGGCAAGATCACTGTTTCTCCAAGCATGGGCTGGAGAGGATCACCCTGGTGCCTTCTGGCTCACGTGGATAGAAATGAAGGATCCTCTTCCAGTCTCATTCATCCTCTCCTTGCCCTTTGTGAGTCATGCCAGGATATTAAATGTGCTTAAAACAGACAGGCTGGTCATGGCAACACCTCTGTGCCTTGGCTAAGTGGCTTGCCAGTGACACCTGAGAGCCCCTGGAAGAGGTGGATTCTTCCCTGTTCTCCCAGGTTTCTGAGGCTGGGCTGGTGGAACAGCATGGTGTGCTGCTAGTTAGGGTCTCCTTTCCCAAGCCATGCTAATTTTCCCCTCCTGGCTGTTCCCTCTGCACCCAGGAGGATCACGGAGGTGAGGTGGATGACAATGATGACCTGGAGCTTGTCCAAGAGCAGAAGGATCGTGCAGGAATACAGGGAGCTCATGGCAAGAAGGATGACTACTACTGAGGGATGCTGAAGGAAAACGGGATCCTCTAGGAATGAGGGGCCAGGGACTCCTCCTGGGAAGTGGCTCCTGCATTAAACACTGCCCAAACAAAGGCAGGAGGAGGTAACTCCTGCAGGTCCTGAGCAGGGGCCCTGCAGAACGTCCTGTGGGGGCCATTGGCTCTCCAGGCAGTGCCATGGAAGTGCTCTCAGACTGTAGGAATGGTTTTATCCTGCTGCTTTCCTTAGAAGCACTTTTTGATTTACTGTGTTCTTCACCCTCTTGTTTTCCATGTCCCCTCCCAAGCTGGGGAGGAGGGGTTTTTTGTTGGTTTGGGGGTTTTTTCCCCCCCTGGGCAGCAGAGGAGTGCCTCACCTGCTCCCTGGACTGACTCGACTGATCGCTAATACAAAGGAATCTCTCTTCATAAAGTCTTTTGCTCAGTGGTGTTTCTTTAACACAGCCTTTTTGCTCCCCCCAGAGGAGGTGGGGAGGGAGTTAGAGGAGCTTATTCTGCTCTTTGTCTGGAGCAATGCAGGGTGATAACCAGCCCTGAGCTCCCACAGATGTGACCTGTGCCAGCAGTGTGTGTGTGCCTGTGTGTGTGTGTGGGAATGACTGGATCCTCTTCCTGGTGCAAAGAACCTTCCCAGTGACTGGGAGTAGAACCCTGTGGAGTTGTCCTTTCCTTGGCCTTGAGCTGTGACAGTCCTGCTGGGCTTGGAGCCACCCCATCTAATGCCTCTTGGCTTGGCATTGCTGCTGCTCCCTGAGTTCCTGGAGGTGTGGGCTGACCTGAGCTAGGACAGGCTCTTCTGTGGTGGTGGCAGGGACTGCCACACAAAGAAATGGGAGACAAGGAGTGTTTGCAGCCCAAATAATGCAATTCCATCCTCTTCAGCTCATCTCCAGTCTCCCAACACTCGACAGGGAGGAGCTAAGATCAATTCTGGTTCTTCTAGACAGGTTTTAATCAGCTAAGTTGGGTGTTTCTAGTGTTCTGTTGATGCAGTAGATTGAAACCTGTGGCACTTCACTTGGTCTCCAAAAGACACCTTACCTGAGCTCAGGTAAAAGAAGGGATGAGTCAGCTGGAGTGCCTGGGATTTTAAAAGGAGGCAGCTGAAAGGAGAGTGGGTTTAATCATGACATCTCAAAGGCCAGGCCCTGGTTTAGTCATTCTGACAGGGCAGAGCTGTCACACTCCCTGCCCTGGGCAAGAACTGTGTCTGAGCTGCCTCCTGCTCCCTCATCACCATGCTGAGAGTCCTGCCCTCTGAGACCTCACTCATCAGATGAATGGTTTGAATGTCATCACCTGGTAAAAGATCAGAGGAGAGATTTTTGGTCTCTATTTCAATTAGTTAAGCTTTTCTTAATCCCTTGTTTGGGGCATATTTTGTAAGCTCTTTTAGACACTTGGGAAAACAATATTTATTTCCCAACAAGCTCAGTCTTTTTCATTCTGACACTATTGATTTTTTTTCTCTTCCACTGCTCGTAATGGAGCTTGAAATTTACATTTCATAGGTCTTTCTGGCTCTTCATTTTTATTCTGCTTGTGTTTCTTACCAGCACGATCAACTGTGCAAGTCCAGCTCTGGGGCAGAGTGGAGCAGTCAGAATAAGCAAAGGTGCCAGAGGCAGAAGAGCTGTCAGTGGCAGTTCCAGGGAATTTGGGAAGTGATCTATTAGCCAAGTCCACTAAGGAGCTCACTGCAAAACTCCAGTGGGGTTTAAGACACATCCAAAAGTGCCTTGAAATGGTTAATGCTGCGTTGGTGCTTTCTGGGCCAGCTCTGCTGAGTGATGCAATGCTGCTGGGCCTCCAGTGCCCTCTATAAATAGCACATTCAGAACAGATTAGCTGGAGTTGCAGTTGCTGCTTCAGAGCATCCTGGTCAGAAATACCTCCAGTTCTCAGCTGGGTGCTGAGATGTCATTGTTCCACAGCTCAGGGCAGCATCCACGACCACCCAGGCTGTGGTGTGGGAGCCAAACCTTCGTGCCCAAGCTGCCCCAGCGAGGTATTTAGTACAGCTCTGTGCCTGCTGCAGCTCATTCACTCCTCTGCTGTGCTTCCCTGAGCCTGGGACTGTCAGAGCACATAAGTTCAGACCCTACTGGAAGCAAATCAAGCCCTGGAAATAGAAGCCCAGTGGGGGAGAGGCTGCACTCTGATTCAGACTGCAAGAGCTATCTGGATTCGGAGGCAGATTCTCTGTGTTTGCATGTCTAGGATGAGTAATCCTCAAAGTTATGACTTGGAGGGAAGTGTAGCAGCTCAGGCCTGAATGTAAAGCTCCCTGCTAGGAGGATGCTTTAGCAACCATATGTCATATGCTGCCCTTAGCTGAGAGCTGATCATCCCTGCTCTGGGGATTGTCTGCCCTGGCTGTATCTGACACTAAAATTAGCAGTGTTGCATAAATTGTGAGCTGTGGCTGCTTTGTGTTTCCTTGCCTGGTCTACAGCAACTGTCCCCATTTTAATACTAGTCCACTGTTTCCTCTAACAGGGGACAATAAACCCAGTGGAGGGGAACCAGAAAAGCTGCAAACCCGTGGTGCTGGGTCTGTCTGAAGGCCTGTAATGCAATCTGGGATGCTGCTGGTTTGGATGTGCTGCTGGGGGTTCACTGCTTAAACCACTCCTGGTGTTTGAGCCTGAGCAGTGAACTGTTCAAGTGATAACTTGAGAAGTCCAGGCTGAGTTTTACTGCACTTGGGGCACAGAAGAAGGGCTTGGGAAACAGCTGGATTGCTAAGAGAGCAAACAATGAGACAAAAGGTTCACGTGGAGCCAGCACGGGCAGGCTGACCAAGCCAAAGCAAGTGGGTTTGCTTGGCTCTCTCCTAAGTAATTGTTCTGTGCTCAGAGACACAGTGCAGGGCCAAAGGACACAGTGCAGAGGGTATGGCTGACCTGAAGGGCTGGTACAAACTTTTTGGATGGGTTCAGGCTCTTCACTGCTGTGCCAACTATTTCCCTTCCCTGTACCACATGCCAGACCCTCCTGCTGGATCCCTCCCCAGAATTCAGTGTGATGTTCACAAGCACCCTCAGGGGCTGGTGCCAAATCCCTTCCCTGGTCATGGAAACGATAACAATCTGCTCTTGGTAATAGCTGGGAGGAGCACAGAGAGTTTAGGGAGGCAAAACCTGCTCAGTTTGGCTCCAGCCATTTCCTGAACACCCTCACATGTCTCGGGAAGGGCTTTCAGATCTTCAGTTTTGCATCCAGCTGGAATTCCACAGGTAAGTTTGCCTCAGCCACCAGGAATTGCCTTCAGCACCTCTTATTGCTCCTGTAACAGGGTTTTCCAAGGACACCAGCCATAACTACAACTTCAGCATCCTTTTCTATGGGATCCTATTTTTTGATTGATACTTCTTGGTATTAAAAGAGATTTCTAGCAACTTTTTATAGGCTAGCAGACACCCCTATTAAATTTGCTCAAAAACTAGATGTGGAAATAACTTATAATACTTGGTATTGTAAAATTAAAGATTTCATTAAGAAGTATATGCTTTAAAAGGCCAGTCTTTCTGACAGGAAAAGGTGTCCTGATGTCAGACCACTGAGTCATGTTGATGTTCACTGCATCAGAAAACAAAATTATTTAAACAAGTTCCACATTGCTGCAAATTACACTTTGTGTGTATGCACGTAACACCCTCCATGAAGGGTAAGGTGTATGATTTGGGTTTGGTTTGGTTAAGGCTATGAAATGAAAATAGGCTTTGGAATATTATTTTTGTTATATTCTCAACTTATGTAAAATAATAAACACTTCAAGAAAAAACTTGCAATCTGCAGATCTTGTGTTTCCAAATAGGTAACCCAGTGAAGAACTACAGCAATGTGTTTAGGCACATTTATGGGGATTTTAACCATATAACCACAGAACTATTCTATTTCACAAGTCAAATAGAGACAAATGCTTACGTTTGGGTATAAAAACTGAAACAGGACCCTATGTAAAATCTGATCAAAACACAAACAAAAAAAGGAACCTGCTTTATTTTTGGTTTGAAATGAAAACTGCGACTGCAACTTTTACCAATTTTAGGGTTCAGAGGATCTTCAGACACTGCTTAGGTGTGTTTTTATCATTGTTCCCTTAGAATCCTTTTGTTTCCACATTTGGTGTACATCTCTCAAGGTCGTTCAGAGAGCATTAATTACGGTGTAATGCTGGGATGGAGCACTGCTGTCTCCTGCTGTGCTGCACAATCCACTCGCTGGCTCCACGTCCCAGGGATGGCTCTGGGGCTGGGGCTGCTGCAGAGAGGAAATGGCATTTGGCAGAAGACAGGAGGAAGAGGAGGATCCTTTCTCCTTCATTCTCCCAGCCTGCACTAAGACCCAGAGTGTTGTTGCTGCTCTCAGCTGACCTCCTGGGCTGTCTTTCTCTCTGTATGGCATCCCTGCTGGTCATATTTAAATTTCCAGTGCTAAGAGGTTAAAACAGCCCGCATCTGAAGGTAGAACCATTAAAAAAAATTACTGTGTAATCTCCATTTCTTTGAACGAGGTTTGCATCAGCTTGGAGGGAGCTCTGCCACTTCCCACAGCCCTGTTTGGACCACAACCCTGCTGGTGTGAGCCCTGGAGGGGGCAGAGGCACCGCGGGCACATTTTGGGAGGGTTTAACCATGTAACGGTGATAATGGTTGTATTTTTACAAGTTAAATATCTACAAATGCTTAAGTTCTGCTATAAAAACTGGAACGGGAGCCTGTGTAAAACCTGCTAAAAAGAAGGAAAGAAGGAAGGGAAGGGAAGGGAAGGGAAGGGAAGGGAAGGGAAGGGAAGGGAAGGGAAGGGAAGGGAAGGGAAGGGAA
>JAWWEW010000054.1:5441236-5505437 GCA_035583185.1 Anabacerthia variegaticeps
ATAGTCTCTTAGTCTGTGTTATCCTTTACTGGTTTTGACAAAGTTGAAGCTCATTATTTTCCATCCTCTGGGTAGTGTTACCAGGCAGGAACAAATACTAGACACACAGTGTCTTGTGGAAGTTGCTCATTGTTAAAAGGCTGTGCCACATTCCCACAGACACTTGGTGACTCACTGCACTAGATCTGTCCAGCTGTTTAACAAAAGCAGGCTGGTGAATGATGGCTCTGTGCAGGCATTCTTCCCTCTCCTGTGCCCCAGTTGTTGCAAGAAATGTGTTGAAACATTTTTAGAATATTTCATAGTAATGTACCTGGTGTGTCAGTGGTGTAAAAGTTGGCACTGCCAGTTGTCACGTGAGAAACACATATTCCAGCTATTCAAGGAAGTCATTTTCAGTGGGTCATGGGCCTTGGAGGCACAAATTTTTGATGTGTGGAACATCAAATGAAGATTTCTGGTTTGCTTTGTATGAGATCATGCAAACTTGAAGGACATTTACAGCAGTTGAAGGTGGGGGGCTTGAAGTCTGTGATCCAAACAGACCTATTTCAAAGAATAATACTAAAAGAAAAAAAATAAAAGTTAGAAGGAAACCACAGAAGAAAAGATAAATTTGAAATTGAATTAAATTTTTAGCATTGCAATTCCTTCTACATGTATTGTGTCTCACTTTGTGTCCAGTAGAAGCAGCAGAATAAAAACATGGGTCTGCAAGTATTGCAGGGAAAATAAATTGCCAGTGACTCATAACTGCACCAGTTACATGTGATGGAGGGCTGGGAGGGGCAAAGAATTGCACTTTTTTCCACTTGCATCTGTTTTCAGTCATTAGGCCTGCAGAAAGAAGAAAAAAAATCATCATGTATCCTGTCTGTTTACAGAAATAGGAACCTATAAATAGTTGCTGGAGGAAAAAGTAGGGAAGCAAGAAAAGGGAAAGGAGGGGCTGTGTCCTTATATAGGAGAAATAAAAGGAAGGAAGTGTTTATAGCTGCAGAGCAGTGTTTGAGATTGGGCAGAACTTGATCACAGTAGTGTGTGCACAGAAGCATTTTGGGTCACTTTGAAGGCACCATTTGAAGGCAGACAGGCAGCTTGACTTGGTGTCTCCACTGAATTTCCTTCCTGCCTTGTCCATACAGACCAAGGAGTCAAGGGGTGACTCTTGCACTGGGTCCCAGTCTCCACTGTCCTCAAAGGAAAGCTCTACAAAGTTGGTTTATTTTGGGGAGTGTGAAGGCAGAGACACTGGGTCATTTGCTTGCTTTTTGTTTTAACATCCTTCATTCAGTCTCTGCTAAAATTGTTGAAACTGAAAGTGGGAGTCCTTGAAAAAGTAGATTGCCGTGGTTTTGACCTGTTTCAAGTTAATTGTTATTATAGACCCAAATGTTTCAGCCTTCTTGACCAGAGCAACAGTGTCTTCCCATGTAACTTTGTCCTTTAGACCGCTGGAAAACAACCTCTTTTTGGTCCTTTATTCAACAAATATATTGTCATGTTTTTTAATATTACTGAAGGATGTATTGAGGTTCAAGTACAAATATTTTGGTTAATCAAAAAGTACATTTTGACATTATCCCCAAAGACAAGCAGATTTCTGCCTCTTTATTTCATTATAACTATGAAACAAGTAGTTGTTCATAAGAATGGAATGAAGCAAGCCCTGGTTTACCTGAGGGTTTTTGGCACCAGCCAGCAGGATATTTGCCCCACTTGTGTAAAGGTAATTACACTGTATGGCTTTCAGTCCCTGTGAGCAAAGTGCCAGACACACAAATGTTTGTCCTGGGCTAATTCAATTACACCAGAGGTAATTTGGGCAGCAGAGTGAGAGGAATAATGTAGTTATCCCAGGGACTTTAGCAGAACACTTAAGTATTGATCAGTTGGTACTGTTACTTATTTCAAAACATCTCTGCCTCTACTGTATTGTTGAGAACTGAATACAAAACACATGCTTCTTGCAAATTCAGGATGTCTGAAAGCACAAAAGAATATCCAAAAAGCTGTTACCATAATTGTAAGAAAATCCCTGTCAAATAGAGGTGCTCCTTCAGAAATGGTGTGTGAGTTTGGATTGTAACTGCAGGGAAACTTGGAATGCTTGGCAATTTGGTTGCTGAGCTGTTTGGTGGTGACCTGGCTGATTGCTAAGAGGTGTTTGTAAAATTCACTCTGTGTTCTTCAGCACTTTCATGTTTAAAATCATGCAGTCTAATTGCCTTCCTTGTCCCCTCCCCTTGTGTCTTGCAGCAAACGAGGATTCAGCGTTCGCTCCTTTGGAACAGGGACTCATGTGAAACTGCCAGGACCAGCCCCGGACAAGCCAAATGTTTATGACTTCAAAACAACATATGATCAGATGTACAATGATCTGCTTAGGAAAGACAAAGAACTGTATCCCTGTGGCATGGCCTCTTTAAAAAATCCAGTGTGGTTCATCCCTGAAAGGTGTAATTCATTACTTGGCATTATGCATTAGGAATGTAGAGTTGCTTGACTGGAGAACTTAAAATGATTTAAGTTTATAGGAGGTTTTTTTACAATGGGCCTCTAATGCTCCCTTGTAAACTGCTATTGAGTTACAATGCACACATTCCAAATGCTCTTTTGTAGTGTGTTAACATGTTTAGCTCTTGAATGAAAGCACATCAATACTCTCACAGATATTGCATTGCCTCCACTGCACTGTGGATCACTCGCTCTCAGTGCAAGACTGTCCTGACAGTGGATTTGGGAAGAGCGACCTCCTCGACATTAATGTTGTTTTTAGCTCAGACAAACGGCCAGGTAAGGTTTACAGCATACTTTCTCTGGGAGAGAGGATACCTTTCATTAAAGAGCTCACCCTTCTCACTGAGGATTTCATGATACATGATCTGTGCACCAAAAAAAAATAATCCTCTAGTGTGTTATAAAGAATGGATGTAGGAGAGCCCAATATCATATTTAATCCTGGAGAGCAGAGGTGATCAGGGTTAGGCACACTACTGGAAACCATGAGTGGTGTCAAACTACATGATTTTAAAATATCTATATTTAAAGTTGAGTTTTTTAAGAAGACCCACAGACCTGCAAAATTGGGGCACTCATTCTAGGTTTTCTTTTTTCAACAAGGATCCTTTTTTTGAAAAATCCAAAATGTAGGATATAGTCTTACTGGATCACAGGTGATGTGCTGGTTTATTTGTTGTTTTTTTTTTTAAATCCCTCTGCCTATAGAGAAAAGGAAAATCTTGCAAACCCATCATAATGAGGTATGTCATATCCATATCTTGATTAAAAGAACTGCTTCAAAAGAAAATGAATTGAGAATTAATTTTAACAAGCACTAATGACTTGTGATTTCCTTTTTGCACTCTTCATTGCTGCTGTACTGAGTGTGGCAGTACTTTAAGAAAGAAATCCAGCAGAAAGCCCACCTAGCCCCTCCACTCAGCATGTTTAGGAGTTACCATTGTGGTTCTGCTCCATGCTGTGTCCCCCAAATGTATCTGCAGTGTTACAGTTAAACCTGTTCAAAGATAAAGGCAAGCAATTTAAACAAGAGCCATTGCCAGGGAAATAGGACAAGAGCAGTTGCCTCTGTGACTTTGTTTTTTTTTGACTCTCAGACAATCTGAGGTTTTCAGACTGAAGACTCAGCACAGAAATCAACTCCGCTTCCAGAAATGGGGTTTGAGGGTAAAGAACTAAACCCAGACCTACTCTCATCAGCAAGTTCTGGAGTAGTTTTTGTGAACCAGGGTCACAGGGGCCCTCAGTTCTTCTGGGTGAGCATTCATAGAGGTGGTGGGCATCCAGACATGACCTGTGTGGTGGGAGGGCCTGCTCTTCTCCTGGGCTTGGATTGGGATGGGCAAACAAAAGGAGGGGTGTTTCCTTCTGATTGAGCTGTTTGTTCTGTTCCCCAGCCTTGCTTTCCTCAGCTCAGTGGAGATGACTCTCATCTGTAGCCTTTCCATGTGGTCTGAAATAGTGTGTCTTGGTGACATATTCCCATATTCCAGTGAGGGGATGGGAAGTTTGAGGGCTCAGCATTCAGTACTGCCTCACTTGGGAAGGATCTCCTTCCAGTTCCATGTGCCAGCAGGGATCCCAGGACTGTGGACACCAGATGCTCAGGGAAATTGGGGCTGTAAGGGCCATGGAACATTCTCTGCCCACATAAATGACCCCAGTTTCAGAAGGCAGTGGTCTCAAACAGAAAGGAGCTGCTGCAGAGCAAGGGTGAAACTGTGTTAGAGAGAAAGGATCCACTGAACCTCTCCTGTTCACTTGTGAAAAGGGGGGGCAACTATTAAAAACCCACTCTACAGAGACTGAAAGCACCTTCATTATAGTTAATTAGTGAAATATAGAGCACAGGATCACATACCTTGAAGGTATATGTTGAATTTAAGAAGCACAAGAATAAGGGATTAATGGAGCCAGGAATACAGATTCGGTTGAGTAGGTGGTTACAGTGTATCTGAAATGGAACTACTTCAAAGCCTTTTAAGCTGTGGTAGTTAAAACTTAGAGTTAAAATAAGTATCCACATCTCCCATTGCACTGGGGGAATGTAGCATTTAAATTCCCTGAGTCCTGATAGAGGGCTGTGACAAAACTATTTAATGCTGGTCTCAGTGTGGCTTTTGGTTCCTTTTTAAAAATATTCCTCTATTATTTCTAGGACAACAGTAGAGGATTCTACTGCTGCTGTGTGGGAGACATGGCCATGCAGCAGCTCTGGGGCTGTGTGTGATACAGATACACCACCTTGTACTTGCCTGTGTAATCCACCTGTCCAAGACTGTGATTACTTGCCCCTTACAACTGTGTGAAGGGATTCGAGGACTTAATTCTAATGAGATGGTGGTGACTTCAAAGAGGAAACAAAAATAGAGCAGAACTGGTGAGCCTAGCCTTGAAGTGAACTCAAAAACTAGTCAAGGATGAAACTTGCTAAACACCAATTTAGATCTTCAGCAGCAATTGCTTTTATGCCCAGGGACAGGAACTGCTCAAATGGAAATTGGACCAAAATTCTGCAGCAGTAGCTGCTGGGCTCTTTCTCAGTGTTGACTAACTCCCTCACTGACTGTTCTTTCCTTTTCCCACCCCTGATGTATGTGTGGCCCTCACATTAAAGATACCTCATGATTTCCAGAGCTAGGTGGGTATTTTTAATTAGGCTTTTTAGGCAGCCCGCATCTACTCTGCAAGCCTGGCCCCTTGCTCTGTTCCCTGTGTGTTTTACCTCCTCTTTTCATTTGACCTGCTCTCTGACTGTAAATAGGATTCCAGTTTTAGCTCCATAGTTGCAGGAAGATACAAAATTGAGGGGAGGGTGGAAAACTTATCCTAAAGAAGTTCTTAAGGGTGTGCTTCGGTTAGAAGGAAAATTTCAGAAATGAAGATGAAAAACTGGCTTGGTACATGTCACTTGAAGACATATTGATTCTTTTCTGTCAAAAAAAAAAGGTAGTGATAATCTTGGTGATTGGGATGTAGTTCTTCTCTGTGAACTCCATACTGAAGCTGGATGCCCATATGGTGTTGCTATGTAGCTCAGTCTTGAGCAGTAACTTAAATTCTCCCTCAGGTAAGCTCTTCATGCATGTATTTCTTACATTTTACCTGGTGCTCTTCATGGGTTTTGAACTGATAAGCAGTTGTCAGCTTCTGTTCTGAGCCATCATTCCAGTGGTCAGCTTCTGTGTCTGGAAACCACTCTGGGGTGGTTTATTTTAGTTTAGGGTTTGTTTCTGTTGGGCTTTTTGTTTCAGTTTTTTGGTTTTTTCTGGTTGAGCTTGGTTTTTTTCTTTGTTTTTTTTTTTGAAGCCTGGCCTTCCAAAAGCTAAAAATAGCTGAAGTCGTGGTCTGCATGTCAGTGGGAAAATTCTTCCAAATGCAGTGCAGTGCAAGTCTCATTTTCCCTCTTAACATGTCTTTCAAAGTACTTCAGTGCTCCTGGAAAGAGAGGGAAGGGAGGAGGATGGAAAGCAGTGTTTAAACTGGATTTGAACAGGCTTTTCCAGGCACACGTCTGTGAATCAATATGCTTCCAGCCAGAGCTGAATTCCAATCCCTTTTGCTCCATGAAGGATCATGAGACCAAAATGCTTCCCAAAGTCATAGGCCTTTCAAAGGCAGCAGGTTTCAGTATTTTTTTAGTCTGGCTTCTGATCAGAATGCCTTTAATCTTGGCTTCATTCACATTCAAAAGGAAATATATCAAACTATTAAAAATATATAAACCAGATATATATTATTTAAATGTTATTTCCCCCGTGTTTCAGCTTTGGGACACGGTAGAAACTGCAGACTCCAATCTGATATTAAATGTTTTTCAGGACCTAAAACATCCTCTGCCATCCTGTCAGTCTGCCTGGTAGTCTTTGGAAGGTTCATTTCCTTAGCCAGGGTGAGTCCTGAGCAGATCCTCTAAGGAATTCTGACTGAAGGATCCTATCTGAGGCTGACAGCTCTTGTAAGATCCATTTAGAGCTGGAACAATTTCATTGATTGGTCCTAGTCTGGCAGTTTCATCCTGACTTGAAGGAGGGCAGTGTTGAAGAGTTTACCTCCCATTAACACAAACCTTCTTTTGTGCCAATGTAAGGGCTGCTTCTTTTTTGTTTTTCCTTAGAATGGTTCCAAACCAGTTTTCATGGTGGCAACTGTAGTTTCTTGAAGTGGCATTAATTGCAAGACAGTGTTGCAGTGAGGAATGTTTCCTGCAGACCTCATCCAGCGTGTGGCTTGCCCTGCCTGCTGCTGTTCCAAAGCAGCCCTGCTGTCTTTGTGATTGTGTTCTCAGCTTTCCCAAACGTGGTAAATGAAATGGCTTAATTGATTTAGGCTTTGTAGTGCCTGTGGTTTGCTTTGCCTGAGGTTCCCTACCCAGCTGTAACTCCAGGTAGCTGAAAATTGCCTTTGAGTTTCCCAGCACAAAGCAGTGCCAGCAGCAGAGGCAATTGGAGAGTCGCTGTTGCAGCCCCTGCTTCTGGGAGACCTTAAATGGGGTGACTCATTCCTTCTCTCTCTCCTTGCAGCTTCCTCAAAGCACTCCCCCCACCCAGTCCTATGACATTTGCTGCTCCTCTTCTGCAATCTGGCAGTGCTTTCCAATCCTGAGAAGAGCATCTAAAAGTGTGACACTTGTGAACCCTCTTGCTTGCCCGCTGGGCCTGGCAGGGACAGTTGTATTCCTTTGGGACGCGTCCGTGTCACTTGCTGGACTTTGCAGTAGTTTGAGCCAAGTGATCAAACACTGGAGATTCCAGCAATCCAAATCAAACTCCTCTTGAAGTTCACACTTGGGTGAAGTGCACAGTCAGCTGTTTGATGGCATAGTCAGACTTTACTATATCCTCAAAGTCATCTTGTGGTCTGTCTTTGGTATCCTCATCTCCTTTTAGTCCCTTCAGTGTGCCTGTGACATCCTTCTCCAGGTCTTGGACGTTCCCATTGCTCCCTTTCTTTCCCACTTTGACAGCTTGTATCAGCCCAGTTTCATCCCCAAATGCTCTTTCAGCTGTTCAGCACCAGCAAGTCATTGTCTGGCACTTGAGCTCTGAGCTCAACTCAAGATGTTTCCTGCTTTTGCTGATGTTTGGGTACGTCCCCCTCAGCTTTGGGGCTCAGCCAGGCTTGAGAAAGTGAGCCAGTGGTTATATTGGGACCAGCTACTATGAGCATGCTCAGCTGCATTTACCTGTGCAGCTTGTAGCTTGTAAATGCCAGGAAGTTGTCTTTCACAAGGCAAAACTAGTTCAGTTCTTTGCAGGTCATTAATGCAGGCACAAGTGTTACCAGAAGTGTTACTTAACCCAGCTTAGTATCTTTGTCCTGTTTTGGGATGGCTAATTTTAGAATCACAGAATGGTTTGGGTTGGAAAGGACCTTGAAGATCATCTCCTTCCATCCCCTGCCATGGGCAGGGACACCTCCCACTAGCCCAGGTTGCTCCAAGCCCTGTCCAGCCTGACCTTGAACACTTCCAGGGATGGGGATTTTAGATGACTGTGTAACTAATTTATATACCCCAAAACCTCCAGCTCAAATCACTTGGGACCTTCAGCTTCTCATGGGAGCTAAAATGAAATGTATTGAATACTTGGATCAGTAAGATGTTTTTATTTTACATGATAGAGAGTTTTCTGTCTTGGCCATAGTCATCCTTTGGTTGGTGCTCATGGCTCAAAGTGTTCCCTGTCAGTGACAAATTAGTGATAAAGTGGGTGGAGGGCTGAGGGATGCTTGGAGTGATAAGAGATGTCCTGTGTCTGGGGCAGAGACCTATGGAGGGGTTGATAAAGGGCATTTCTGCTGTCTGTGAGAGGGATTTTAGATTGCATAGCAGAAGCTGGGAAAGCTTTAAAGGTTTATCCAAACACACACATAACTTTTCTTTTAAATATATATATTTTTATCACTAGATTATTATGGGATAACATTGTCAGAAACAATAGAAGTGGGTATATCCATTTCCATTTATCTAAAGGAAAAACTCACCATGTCCTTCTTAGATCAAGTCTTTCCACTACGAGTTGCCCTGCATAAATTTCGTCCTATTGAGGATCATTTTAGGATAGTTGTTGCAATAAAAGTGGAATCTGGATTGGTCTCACTGTAGAAATGTGATGGATTTACTATGCCAGTAGTTTGGCGTAGGTGGAGAAATGGAGGCATGTTGTGTTGAGTTTGAGTGTGGCAGGGCTGAGAAGGGGTAACAGCATGGAAAGCCAGGGGAAAATCTGAGGACCTGCTGAAGAAGTGGCTGCTGAAGAGAAAGAGCAGAGGTGCATAGGGTAGGGAGCATGGATTTAAAAAAAAAGCAGAGCCTGACTTAAATGATTGAACATCTGGCAGTGTAGTGGAAACCATTACTAGGTGGTGGTGTCTGCATTCACCTGAGCTCATGAAGAGCAAGAACCTGGGTTGTCATCATGCATTGCATGCAGTCATGCAGAGCACAACCCCCTGCCCGCTCAAAGGAGGCTCTGCTCCTTTCCTCCAGGTGAAAGAGACTTCAGACAACCAAATATGAAAGTGGCATGGATCTTAACTGCTGATTTCAGTCTCCTTTTATAGGCAGATGGACCCTTGGAGGAAAAAAAATAGCAGCAGAAAGCTCGGCTGTGAAGCAGAAAGCTTGTGTGGGTTTTGGAATATGCGTAATTCTGTCTCCAGGCTCAGTCAGGAAAGCTAGGGGACAGATGCCAGCAACATTTTATCCTAGAAAGGGAAAAAAGAACCCAAAAAAGTGTGTGGGATGTTGTGGATTTTTTTTTCCCCCTTGAACTGCATGATGTAGAAATGAGGATGACGGAGCCCTGAAAGGGCTCCCCTTCCAATGGATTGAGGCAACACAGCCAGATGTTGACAGATATTTTGAAAATGGTATTTTGAAAATGCAGTCATTTTCCTGCTCTAGAAATAACCAGAGGTTTGAAATGGCTCCATCAAAGTGGGTTTTTTCCCCCAAGCATGACAAACCCCAGGGGAGTTTACAGGGGTGCTGAGAGGAAGCAGGGGGTGCTGGTGTGCAGGAACTGCTTATGAGAGAGCTTGGGGCTGTAAAGGACAATTATTTAATAACATAAGGAGAAATCTTTGGGGAAAGAAGAGTGGTAAAGGGCTTGGGTGGCCTGGAGAAAAGGAATGCAGTACAAGTCAGTTGGCTGAAAGAGGATTGACAGCATAGAGTTGTGATGAACAACCTACCATTCAGTTTGTGGTGCAAAATTGAAGTCTTAAGCAGCCATGCAGACACACAAAAGACTGGAATATAATTTCAACATAAAGTAGCTCTAATAGGTAGAAAGATGGGTTTAATTTATGATAGAGCTTAAACACTTGAAAGATTTAAAAGTTTTGGAGGCTCTTTGCTTGAAGACTGTTCAAGAACACCTTGGAGCACATGGGATGGCAGGTGCACATCTGGCTTCTGAGGGCAGTAGAACTTGAGCTACCAGAGGGCAACTGCAAAAAGGTAGGCAGAGACTTGTTGGTCTTTTGTTACAAAAGTATTGATACTATTCTCTGAAAAGAAATACATGTAGGTGACTTCTTCAGCAAGGAAATAAGGCAAGATGAACCCCCTGCATACTGCTACTAATGATGGGATTTTTTTTTGTCTCAGAATCCTGTTATCTCAAGAAATTTACAGGCTGCTATTTGAATGTACAAAATATATGCTTAGATAGCTAAAAATACAGCTGTGTCAGAGTAAGGAAGGCAGGCATCCGTTTCCAGGCTTCCTCAATTCAAACCTTTCCTGCTCTTCCTGATTTACCCATCAAACTTGGCCTTCAGAGGGAGTTTGGTTTTACTTGAGCAAGTAGATGTATGTGGCAGTGAAGCCTGGGGTGCTCCTGATGCAACTGCATGTCCCAGAAGGCTGAGGAGACAGTGGGACTGGTGAATCCTGCCTGAAAGGGGGCTGCAGGATGTTAAATTGGAGCCTCAAGGTTACAGTACCAGCACAAATATAGCTCCCAAGCAGCATAACAGATTCCTTTCACACGCTGATGAGGCTCTGACAGGCATAAAGTCAGTGGTTTTTTTTTTATTCCCTAAATGGGAATATATCTTGGGATATTTTTAAAGCTTCTGTTATTTCTTTGACTTTCTTTGGAAGTTCAGTTGCATAAACCCAAGGGCCAGGTAGGACTTTGTGCAGGTGACACCAGAAACACCAAGGAGTTGCCTTTGAAGAGGGAGGCCCGTGGAGTGAGGAGCAGGGACTGAAGTGAATGTAGGACATTCTGCTCATGCAGGCAGTGCAGGCTGTGTGTTCTAAACATTAGGAAGAGAAAAAGAGTTGCCCAGTAAAGGTTGTCCTGAGCTTTTCTGAGGGCCTTTTAAAGCTGGCCTGCCATTGTAGTGAAGAGTGACAGGTCTCTGAGAACCAGCTGCATGAATTACCCTGATGGGGACCACACTGTCATCTTGGGAATCTCTTTAGTGGTCTCTGAACTTTGTATTTGCAAGCAGAAAGAATCTTATGTTAAAGATAGAGTAATAATTTAACTTGTCCGGGTTATTTGCTCGAAAACATGACTTTTCTTAAAGTGAAGATACTTAACTCAAGCAACTTCAGATACACACAGAATGGAATTTTACACATGTTGGACAGAAATAAGAGAATCAAGCCACGACCAGAAAGATTCCAGAACTGCAAAGATGTTTTTGATTTGATCCTAACGTGTGAAGAAAGAGTGTATGATCAAGTAGTAGAAGGTAAGGACCTTGAACTCATAAACCAAATTAACTTTGGGTGCTTTTTCCTCTCCTTCTCCCTGAAGTCCTTCACAAATCTGGAACCATCTCTGTCTCCTCCAACTCCTGCTGCTGGAACTCCAGTGGGGATGAGAGCTTGTAGTCATTGGTGTAGCCTTTCTGTCCCAGAGCAGTGATGGCTGAGTACTTGTTCCTCAAAGATGTTGGCAGCTACACAGAGTGTGTATGTACAGCAGCTCTAAGGGCTTCCATAAAGAAATTTATAAAATCTCAAATCCATGTTTGGTTTGGAGATGCTCCTGAATCTCAAAAACTAACCAGTTGTATGGCTGAGCATTTTTACCCCCTGGGTTGATGGAGACCCAGTCTCAGATCTCTTCCTTACACAACTTCCCTTCCCTGCAGAAGGTTTCCTGTGACCTGCTGGGCAGTTTCTCCCCATTAAATGCCTCCTGTCCAGGTGGAGAAGCTGTTCCTGAGTGTTGTTAACACTGTGCAAATGTGCCTTGAATGAGTCAAAGCGAGCTGTGCCAGAAGGCTCTGGGCTGGGGGTTGGGTTGCACATGAACACCGAGCACAGGCTCCATGTGAACTCCCTCAAAGCCTGGGCTTTCAGCAGTGACTCAGTTCCTTCCTGGGCTGAGAACCTTGTGTGCCTCTGGAAGTGCTGGATACAGGAGTTCCTTGTGCACTGAAAGACCAAGCAGATGAATTATCACATGTCCCACTTAAAGAGCTGCAGCCTTGCCTCTCCTGCCCTCAGTGGTCATGTCACAAGCAACACAGAGCAGAGCTGGGCTCCTGCAAGCTGAGCAGTCTGTTGGGAATGCTAAAGGGAAGGGTTGGAAAGGCATCAGTAAGTTCTGAGGACAACTGCTCTGCTACTTGAGAGGGTCTTCACCAAGTGCACTGTGTCTGGTGTAGAAAGTAGTTTTCACTCTGAAAACAGCTTTTAGTGACTTATAGATGGGCATCCTGAGGAATGGAGGGCAACATCAACCACTTGGTGATTACCCAGTCATTCATCTCTCTACCTTCATGGTAATGCCCTTCCCAACTGGCCCAAATGGCTCAAAAAAGGCAGCATTTTACAGCAGAGGCCTCAACAGGCCTGCCAAAGTGAAGGTGCAGGATGGGGGTTGGAGAGGACAGTTGTATGGCTGGTAGGAAGGTTGTGTTAGAGGCACAACAGCAGTACACGGGTGCACTGGTAGGAAAAGGATGGTGGGGCTTTTTTCCACCTTCACCCTTTGTTAATAAGAGGAACACATTAAAGCTAGAGTTTTCAAATGTGACCATCAGTGCTTAGGTTGTAGCGTTCAGAGTGTTGGATGAACAGTGCTCTTTTAAAGAATGAGCAACTAAAAACCTCCAGGTGAGGACAACAAAATCTTTCTTGTTTTCTGAGGCACTTGATCATTGTCTTTAAAGAGTAAAGTGAACAGTAACCTTTCTTGAGCAGGGCAAATAAACTGTCATGACCCTTCCACAAATCTGCATTGTTTTGTTTCCAAAATCCATTTCTTGGTTTTGAAATAAAAGGGATGAGGTGTAAGACCATACTAAATAAAATATTCTAAAAACCAGCTTGGGAAAGGCTGATGTGACAATGTCTATGCATTTTTAAAAACCTTGTTAACACTTTGTCTAAAGTATGATACCATTCCACCCAAAGCTTTGCTGTTACATGTGCTTTGTTTTCCAATAGATTTAAATTCCAGAGAGCAGGAGACGTGTCAGCCAGTCCATGTGATCAATGTGGACATTCAGGATAACCACGAGGAGGCCACGCTGGGTGCTTTCCTTATCTGTGAGCTCTGCCAGTGTGTAAGTAGAGAGGGCTTATTGCCTGGGGGGGCCTTTGCTCAGTGCTCCTTAAAGGTGCTGCATGTTGCAGAAGTTGTGTCAGTAAAATCCATGTCAAGGTGTAAGATCCCAAATTCTTCTGGTTATTTTCAGAGCTGTTGGGCAAATAGATAAATTTAACCGAGTTCGTGGTTTCCAAAGTGGACTCTCTTTCAAAGCAGCTGTAATTATGTGGGATTTAAACATCAGAGAGTTGCATTCTGAATCCCAATATTCCTGAAAAAAATCCTCTATAGGATCACACACAGTGCTATGTGTGATGTGGAATGAAACAGTGGTGCCCCAGCCCTGGGTTAAGAGTGAAATGAGCTGCACTCACACAGTGGGGCTGTTGAGGGCAGAGGAAGGACCTGTGTCCTCTTACACTGCCCAGCTTGAGGAGTTCACCTACCCCAGGGTGGCAACAGGCTGTTTTTCACTCCAGCCTGGGTGGGCTATTTTGGTCTCAAATCCTTTCCAGATTCAAAAAGCCTAAGAGGGTTCAAGGAGTTGAAATTTTAGCCATCTGTTCAGCGTGCCTGGAGCTATTCTGGAGCTCCTGTTTGTTATCTAGGGGGGATGGATGTTGCCTACTCAACAAAGTACTAGTTAAGTGCCACTTTGGTGGGTTGGAGAAGGAAGGATCTGCAGATAAACATAAAGCAGAATATCTGTGCCTTTGGGAATGTTGGGAATCTCAATAAAGCACTCCTGGGAACAGCCTGCTGGGTTAGATTTCCCAGCAAGCCCAAAGCCTGGGATTATTAGAGTTTTCTAAACAGCATCATGTCCTTGGAGTCTGGTTGCTTAGTGTTTTTTCTCTTCTAGATACAGCACACAGAAGACATGGAAAATGAAATAGATGAGCTGTTACAGGAATTTGAAGAGAAAAGTGGAAGGACTTTTCTTCATACTGTCTGCTTTTATTAAAGCACATCTGTCTCTTAGGCCTTAATACAGTTGAGGAAAGCATGTGTTTAAATTTCTGATTATACTGTATTTTCCTGGAAAATGAATATTGATTTTTTTTGTCTGTTTGTTTGTTTGTTTGTTTGTTTAAAAACTCCTTTTCAGTGTCTTTTTGTTTCAGATGTTCTGTCACAGGTAGGCAGAGATACTGGTTGGGCTTGTACATAGGAAATGATTAAAAGTATACACAAAGGCTGCCTATTTAAAAATTAAAATCAAGTTTTTCTTTAAATCCTACTTTAATTATTACAAGTAGGTTTTTAATTATAAAGAGAATGTTTCTTGAATATAAGTTTATAATGTATTTTTCCAGCTTACAAATTTATTTTATTTCAGTTGTGCTTTTTTTTTTTTTATTTTAATGTGACAGAATGGCTGAACTCAGTGAGGATGTGAATGGAACAATATAAAAACTGAGTATCTGTATATTATTAGCTATAAAGTTGGAAGCATCCAATAAAAATGAAAAACCTCCAAGTTTGTCTGTTTTCAAAGTAGAAGCTAAGGAAGTGTCTGTTCTTTTTGAGGTAAAACATGAAATATCTTTGTGAGATGAATAAGCCTGAGAGGCTGTAACTGTGGCAGTCAGGGCCCATTGTATAAGGAACATGGGGAGAAAGGGCAAACTCCACTGTCAACAGAAATAATTTAAAATTGGGGTGTTTTTTTAAACAAAGTAGTTTAGAATAGAAGCATTTTCCTCCTTCACAGCAACAGTGCACGTGGTTGCCCCAGCTCAAAGCCCAGGGAGTGGGGATGTGTGTACAAAGAGAGCAAAAGCTCACACTTCTGGCTGTTCAAACCTAACAGTGAAACCACATTTTGCACATTCAGAATGTGACTGCTAAATGGTGTTGCTTACAAGCAAGAGAGGATCTTAAAAGCTGCTTTGTTAAAGGAACCTGTGAACAGTTTGGAGCAAAAGAGGCTGTTGGGGGATACCTGAGGACAACTTTGTAAACATCACGTTGGAAGCGAAGCAGCATAAAAAGGGGTTTGTGCTCCTGGCTTCTCTCATTCCATCACTGACCTCTGACAGTTTGCAGGAGTCACCTGATTTTCCTTAACTTCTTGTTTCACACATGCAGGAGTTTGGTTCAAGTCCTCTCAATTTAGGCCAGTGTCACCCCTCTGTGCAGACAACTTTGGCTGGGTGGCAGTAAATCACAAGGTGATGCTGTTTAACCCCTCTCAGGGAACACACCTACATTAAAGAGCATCGTTTCAGGTTCAACACCTGCAAACTGCAAGTCCACCGTGGAAAATACCTCTTGGCAGCTGCAAATGCAGAAGTCTGAGTCAGGCCCCCAAAGAAACCCTTTACCTCTCCACTCCTGGGATCTGGGGGTTGGCTGTGCTTTCAACTCCTTTGTGGTGCTACTTGGACCTGTGCCTGCTCAATCCGTGTCCTGGACAGTGTCCAAATGGGTCAGTGCATCATACTCGGGTCCTGGGAGTGTTTAATATCCCTGAATTACCTGTGCTGCTTCTCTTGCCTGTTAAAAATACCTGAAAGTGTGGAGAATGACTAGGTCAGAGCAAATAGGGGATGGGGGAGCTGGAGCAGCAGTTGTGATAAGGTTTGCAGAGTGTGTGTTTTCCAATTGGCTTGTCCTGTCCCATTTTATTCCTTGAGACTCTGTATTTGATGGATTTCTTTGGCCTCCTCTGCTCCTCCTCATTTGTCTGTCTGATACCATCTCTGTTACCATGGGGATATTTACAGCCAAGGGAAGGAGATGGTTCTGTAAGGACTGAACTGCTTCAGCTGATCTCTTTAAAAAGACATTCCAGGCAAGCAGAGTGCTGAGTATTGCGAGCAGAGTTTTCCTTCCCCGTGCAGCACCAGCACTGAAGTCTGCTCCTGGCAAGGTAAAACCTGGGGAGTGTTTGAAAATGTTTTCTGCTTTCAACTTCATTCATCCTAAACTCTCCTAGCTCTTTGTTGCTATTTCACAGAAAGGCAGGAAAAACCCACACAGGGGGTTTTACCCCAAGTTTTGTGTGTTTATGGAGATTTACGGCAGAGTCCTTTTCATTACAGAAAGATTGTGTGTGGTTGGCAGAGAATCCTGGCTGCTGTAGTGCTAATTATGGATTAATTAGAACTTCAGTTCGCTGCATCTCTTAACTAAGAAGCCTAAAACCATAATACAGTGTACAGGATGTTGCAGAATAGTTCTTCCCACCCTAAACATTCTGTTCATAAACAAAAGCAGCACTGGGAGCTGGTCATTTGTCACTTGTTTATTTACCAGTGTGCAGAAGGATTGCTGGATGGCCTGGAAGGACAGATAAATATTTTGAGTGATCCACAGTCAGTTCAAAGTATTTTAGATTTCTGGGAGCAGAACTTGTTCTTCAGCTAAAGCCGTTTGTACCCTGACATGTTACTTCTCATTTAACTTGCAGGCTAGTGAAAAATGTATGCATTTATATAGTTATTTTGTCTCCACATGCTTCATTTGCATTGAAATCCACAACAAAGCTCAGTTTAGACAGGCATTTTATGGTGTCCTGGTCTTATTTGAGATACACATACATTTGTATACAAAAATATACATGTGTAGGTATAAAACTGGCTAAACACAAGGTCAAAGTTACTTTCTGCATCAAAAAGAGATTTCAAGATAAACTTTAAAGGAAACAGGAAAAATAATATGCTTTTCCTTTAGGAGCAGGGAGGGATATTTATGATGATTGTGTGCCCTTGCCTGCCTTGGAGGCTGATGGATCAGCTGTTGATGAGATGGTCCCTCTCCTGTCAAGTTCTGGAGTTCTTTAGTGAAGAAAAGCAGTGGAGGATTCACACCTCGGGAACAGAGTGAAAATTCCTGCTCTCAGAATTCCCAGCTACCTGGGATATTCTCCCACCTTCCCTAAGGCCAGCAGAGGTGGCTTTAAAATGCCTAATTCTTGGGACTGGCTGGGAGATGAGGAACACTTGAGTGGTGGCCAGGCAAAACTTCAATTCCACACAATTCCTGGTGACTTCTCTTCAGGCTCTCTGCTCTCTCCTGTGATTTATTTGGCTGTCACTTTAGAAATGCTTTTGTTTTCTACACCTAGCAGAGTAACCAGCTGCATTCTCCCCACATTAGTCCCATTTAGCCCTGCATATTGATGGTAGAATCCACCTCTGAGCTCAAGGAAAAGTAGTAGCAGCTGAGGGCAGAGGGTTTTTGAGGAGGGAACCCTGATGGGTTGGGCAGGGTGTGGCAAGAGGCACCTTCCCAGCCTCGCTGCTCTTGTACATGAAGTGCCTGGCTTGTCAAATGTTTCATGTGTGTGGTTTAATTTAAAAATTAAAAAAAAAAAAAAAAAAATCTGCAATGCAATCTGTGCTCTAATTTGAGGACACCATTTAGTGGTTTTAATTGTGTGACAGTATTTTGGTATTTTCAATACCCAGTAGTAGGTTAATGACTGTTCCTTGAAGAATGGAGTTTATATAACACAAGTCATTATATAAGAAGGCTGATTATGGCCTGAGGAGCAGAAGGAAAACAAATATGCAAAAATGCAAAGCCCAGCGCTGGCAAACTCTGCTCTGATGGCCCCGAGGAGCCTAAAAAATAAATACCTGGCCCGTAGCAAGGTGAAGCTCACCTTGAGGAAGGCTGAGGACGGGGAAGTGAAGGCACTGCAGGACACATCAAGCCCTGTGCTACCACCCATTTCCCACGTGGTGGCCGGGACCGCTTCCCTCCCTCCACATCGCCTGCTTTACAGGGAAAGGAGCAACAACCAGACAAGCGAAAAGTTCCTGGCTGGCCGCTTATTGTCTTCTTAATTTCCCCCGAAGCTCCTGGACGGGGCCTGAGCCCGAGTGAGCGATCCCACGGTGAAATAAAGCCGTGCAGAGCCTGCAGCAGCACCTTCTCCTCGGCCCTCACACGTGGGGTCTGTCACACGGCACAAACTTGTCCGGATCTGTGTCCCAAAAGCGAGGGGGTCTCTCCCCCTGTGCCCGCACCATCCCACCTTTCCTCGGGGAGCTGGGATTTGCTCCCCTCTCCCTTTCCAGCGTGCCCAGGGGAGGGCAGGGCGCCCGCAGCCTTCCCGGGGAGCCCTTTGGGGTGTCCCCCCCGGGCCGGGGGGCTCGGGGTGCGGGGCTGGGACCCGCAAAGGGCCGCTCTCCGTGCGGGCAGCAGCGGGCGGAGGGAGGTGCCGGGGGAAGGCGTGTTTGCGGAGGAGCCCGGGGCTCGCCCCCACCGCCCTGCCCGGACCCCCCGACCCCGGGGCGGGCTGCGGGTCCCGCTGCGGGATCCGGCCGCTCCCGCACCGTCCATCCATCCACCCACCCATCCACCCATCCACCCCGCGGCGAGGCGAGAAGGGCCGACCCCGGGCGGAGGAAGGGCGGGGTGAGGATGGCGTGTGGGACTCGAAACGCGGCCAAGCGCCTCTGCCGGGGCTCCTCGTGCGGCTGCGGGGCGGGGGGAGCCCCGCAGGGCCGGCCCGCAGAGCTGCCGCCGCTCGCCATGAGCCGCTCCCGGAGCAGCGCCCTCCCCACGTAGGTAAATACATGCCCGGGGTGGGGAGGGGGCGGCCGGCGCTGCCTTGCCTGGGCGCATCTCCCCCGCTGCATCCCGCATCCCTCCCCTGCATCCCGCATCCCTCCTCCCCCGCTCCCCGTGCGGAGCCGCCGCGCCCGGCAGGGGCTGGGCCGGGGGCTGCGGGAGCGGCTCCGACCCCGGGAGGGGTTGTGGTTGGGTTATTCTCTTTTTTTTTTTTTGGTTAGCTTTTCTTTTTTTTTTCCTTCTTCTTCTTCTTCCCCGTGGGGTGTGGGCGCGGTGATTCGGGGTTTTAGGGGTGGTGGCGGAGGTTGTTGGGGTGTATTTTATCCCCGATTCCATTTCGCAGCGCTCGGGAGCGGGGACGATTTTGGGGAGGGTCGGCGGAGAGGATGCAACGAGGCTCCCCCGGAGCGGGTGATTTTTTTTGCAGCCTGCCTCCTCCTCCCCCGGCCTCCCCCCCACCCCGGTTTGGCTGCCTCGCTTCCCCAGTTGCTGCATGAAGGCTGTGCTTGTGGCCGCGGGTGCCCGGAGCCGCGCCCCCACCGCGGCCGCGGCCGGGGGGAGCCCGGGGCCAGCGGCGGGCGAGCGCATTTTTGCCTTTCTTTATTCATTTTCGTATTTTTTACTATTATTATTATTATATATTTTTTATTATTATTTTTATTATTTTATTTTTTTTTTTTACCTGTCACCGTCTGTCCTAGACCAATAAAAAAATAAAAGGGGCAGGGCGCGGGAGCCCGAGGCATCCCCGGCACGGGGAGGTGCGTGTGTGTGTGCGGGGGGCGCCCCGCCGCCCCGCCGCCCCCCGCCGCACCGCAGCGTGCGGGCAGCGAGCGCGATGCGCCCCGCGCCCGGCTCTGCGGAATAGCGCGGCCGCCGCTCGCCCTCCGCGGGCTTGGGGCGCACGGACCCGACCGCTGGCCATCCCCTATTGATGTCCATGAATGCAAACACCATGATTTTCATGATCCTGGGCGCCTCTATCGTTATGGTAAGAGATTTTGCTTATCTCCCTCCCCTCCATCATCTCCCCCCCCTCCCTCCGGCCCCCCCCTCCTCCTCTCTCGCACTGTCCCTCAGCCTGTGCACCTCCGGGGGTGTGCGTGGTGTGTGCATGTGTGTGTGCCCCGGTGAACACCAAAGATTATTTTCTTTATGACTGCTTCAGTCTTTGGCAATCAAACTAGAGTCAATGTTTTATTCCATCATCCAGAGTTGACCAGATGCCTTGGTTATGGGCTCTTACAGGCAATAGCTTGCTTGATGGACATGAATGCGTTGTTGGACAGATTTCACAATTACATCTTACCGCATCTGAGAGGGGAAGACCGAGTTTGTCACTGCAACTGTGGGAGGTAAGTTCACCTGCAGAGGATCTCCCTCCCCTGTTCCCCCAGCCCCTTCCCACCTTGTCTCACCGGGGAGGTGGTGGCCGGCGACGGGGCGCTGCTGGCTGGGCTACCATCTTTGCATTCTGGCTGTGTCTCACCTTCCCCAGCAGCTCCTGCATGAACACAGGCAGAGGGAGGGGGGTTGGTTTTTCCTCCGGAAGAAGAGTTTTCTGTGGGCTTGGAAGTCCATTTTCCTTTGTGTGCACGTTTGGGAAAGTGAGTAACTTTGATTTAAGCGTTTGTCATTTTGCCTTTGTTGTCGCTGGGTCGTGGTGGTTCTCAGCCCGTTTGTGGTCTGGGTGTTGCATTTGGTGGGTTTGTGGCTTAAACGAAATGGGGTTTGGAGAACAGAGAGGATCTGTGTCCAGGCCAGAGTGTGGCTGTGTAGGACAGTGTCACTTTGAGGCTTTGTAATCTTTGGTCAGATATTCATTCCCTGGGGCTTTTCCTCTGGAGAGTTGTGATGCTGCTGGACACAGCACCCTGAGGAGGCTGGGCTGAGGTTTTGTGGAGCCTTCTGTGAGCCAGGTGCATTCTGTGCCAGGAGTGATGCCTTGGCTGTGTACAAGTTTATGACTGGACAAATCCCTGCCTGTCCCCACGGCTGTTGGGGATGCTGAATTCCCCTAAGGAGCGGTGTGCTTATGTCGTGTGTAATTGCTGAAGGGCTCAGCTGGAAACTGGGATCTGGCTGCTCTCTGTGTTCGGGTCTGGGGGAGGTGAATTCCCCCTCCTCAGTGGGACTGCTCTCGGTGATCCTTACCCTGCTCTCCCGGAGGCCTCGCTCCCTCCTGTGCCTGGTTACTCACAGCCTGCGGGAGAGTTTCTTGTCTGTGGGGGAGTGAAGCAGCGTGAGGCTGTGCCAGCTAAAGGACATGCTGGGGGAGCCCTCCCTTGTCACATCCAGCGCTTAAATTGAGCTTTACTCCTCTTTGAGCTGCCTCTGGAACCAGCTGCATCCTGTCTCTCAGGCATCACATCCCTCTGGTGTCCCTGGTGTGGGAGCTGAGCTGGTGCTGGGATGTGCATCACTTAATGAAGAGAAACTGCTTTGCCCTTCCACTTCTGCTTCACGCACCGAAGGTGATCAGCACCTTTCTGCCCAGGCTCCTGTGGCAGAACAGCAGGGAAGGTACAAGCAGCACCTGCAGGGCCAAATGCAGCCAGGCCCTGGATGATGTAGGAGCTCACCCTAAATACCTGGTGCTCCTTGGGCACCTCAGGCATCTCCCTGTTAAGGTCAATTGGGAAGACTGTGGGCAAGAAACATCCACAGTGTCTTTGACTGGGTTTTTTTGGCAAGGATTAGCTTTCTCTTAGCTATTTTTTTTTGAGTCTTCTTGATGTTTTTCACTAGTTTAGGTTTTTTCCTCTGCCTCTTCCACCAGTTATTCCCTTTGCTCAGTACAGCTCGGTTCAGTGGTGGTGAAAACTGGCTGCTGGTGATGGACTTTAATGTCTGGAGGGGTGGGGAGTGTCAGGTCTCAGCAGTGGTTTGGCAGAGTGTCCTGTGGAAGCCTGAGAGGGTGGCAGGGGGACTCCTCTCTGCTCGAGCTCTACGTCTGCAGAGATGCTGTTGAGGCAGATAAATTAGCCATGGCACTCTCCCCAGACGTCGTTAGGTCATTTCTTCGAAAGTGCACGAAACGGCTTCCAAATCGCCGAGCGTGGATCTGAGAGGAGGCAAAAAGCAAAGTTTACCAGTTGCCTCAGGTACGTAGAAACAATGGCTCTTGCCAACAGAAACAGCACACCAGTCCCTGCTCCTGAGCATTGGCTTCAAGGTGCTCGTGCCCTGGCAAAGGAGACTCTTGCACGAAGCACCCCTGTGACCTCGAGCTCGGGTTTGGGGTGTGATCCTCCCTGCTCCCTGGGGGCTCTGACCTGCTGCCCCAACACCAGTGCTCTGAGCCCTCTGGTTGGAAGGCAGGTGGTGCTGGCTGTGCCTTGCCCTCCCTGTCAGCAATCCAAGTGCTCTGAGCAGAGCCCTGGGTGCAGGGAGCCGTCGGCAGCTCTGCCTCGCCCCACGCAGGGACGTGTCCTGGAGCGTGCTGTCAGCACTGCCACCAGGGCTTGATGAAGAACTTAATTTGCCAATAACCAAAGGGAGTCCTTGGAGGAGGGAACTGGCTGCAGTTCAGTGTGTTGCAGGGAGGAATGGGGAAAATAAGTAAATGTTGCAGAAATGGAAGGGAAGGAGGAATTGGAATGAATGAAGATTGATGTGCAGTGGGCTGAGCTGCTGCAATTAACGTTTTCCCTCCTGCCCTAGCCTGGGTCGTAGTGTCAATCAGACTAAATAATTCATTCAGAAATGCTTTCCTTCCACTCTCCTATCCTGGTTCTACCCTTCCTCGGGGTGTCAGAGCAGACCCCTTCCCCAGGAATGTCCAGGCACCCCAGGCTGGGCTGTGGACCTGGCACTGGGCATCCAGTGTAGAGCAGGATGTGCTCTCCAGGAGGAATGGGATTCTGCACTGAGCTGATGTCCCTGTGAGGGGCTGGGAGCTGTTCTGTGCTGCTGTTCTGGTGGCTGTGGGAGCGAGGGCTGGCTCTGTGTGTGTCCCACGTGCCAACTGAGGTCAGGAGGTGTGGGGCTCTGTGCCCTGCCAGGCTGTCAGAGCATCCCCAGCCTGGATCCCCACTCCTCTGGCAGTGGGATGGGGCCTGGATGTGTTTCCAGCTCCAGCAGAGGAGACACTTGTTCCTGTCCACACTTTCTGCTCCCTGATGAGGGGGAGCTGGGACATGGTGTTGGTCTGTGGTGGGAGCTGGCAGGCAGCAGCATGAGTTGTCCTCAGGGTGCCTCAGGCTCTGCCCACATTCTGGGGGCTCTGAGGTCATTGTCTGCTCCAGCTGCCTCCTCAAAGGGCTCTTCAGGCTCATGGAAGCTGTGCTGGGGTCTCTCCCCACGGACAATGATGGGGACTCTGCCTTTTCTCCTCTGAATGGGGCACTGGCCTAGCAAGAAGGTCCCAGGACAAGTGGAAGGAGTGCTATATGGGTTTTATCCATGTTGCTGAGCACTCTGTGTGTTCACAGTGGCTGGGGAGAGTCACTGGGGTCAGAACATTCTGGGGAGAAAACCAGCCCCATCTTCAGGTGCTGCTGGGGGCTGGACACTTGGCACTGCTGGGGCTGATCCCAACCCTTGCCATGCCCGTGCCCAGGGGATCAGGGTCACTGGGGCTGCTGGAGGCTGGAGCTGTTGTTCAACACTTTATGCCAGAAGCCAGGGAGCAATTTGTTGTGGCCAGAGAGGACTCACTGGGCCCTGGGAGGTGCTCTTGGGTCTGTGAGGTCAGATGGGAGCTGTGGCTGATTTTTGTGGAGAACCAAGAGGCAGCTGGTGACATCTGTGCTGTGCAAAGGCTCAGTGACTGCTGGAGGCTGCAGGGACAGGAGCCCCTGGATGTGGGGTGCTGAGGTCATGAGGCACATGCTGCCCTGCTCCCCCGCCCAGTGGGAAGGAACATGGTCAAGGCTGATCCAAACTTAGAGCCTTTTGAGTGGCAGTGTCCACTGAACCACTGTTTTCAGTCTGAGTGAGCCTGGGCTGGACAATGTCTTTGCCATAGGATGCTCTGATGCTGGGATGGATGCTCCAGTGGGCTGTGAGGGGTGGCAGATGTTCTCCTTTGCCATAGGATGCTCTGATGCTGGGATGGATGCTCCAGTGGGCTGTGAGGGGTGGCAGATGTTCTCCTTGTGCAGCTGGGCTGTCACCACCAGGCTGGACCGTGGCCTCCCCACTGGACTGCTCCACCAGCAGCACCAGAGCCAAGGAGGGCAGAGCTGCCAGCACCCCCGAGGCCACCAGAGAGCATCCACAGCTGCTGAGTGGGATGATAACAGCCCTGCCAGTTGCTTGGGAAGGGAAGCTGGTGTAGGGATGGTGCATGGAGGGAGAACGTCAGCAGAGAGACAGGGCTGGCCCTGGCACCTGCTGCTGGTGCTGAGCCTGCACACACAGGCAGGGGAAGGCAGGGACTGTTCCTCTGCTAACATCTGCCTTCTGGCTGCAGGCAGAAGGGGTGACAGCCACATTTACACTCCTGCTGGCTCCTGTTGATGCCGTGCAGGAGTGTGGCTGCTGGAGCAGATCCCTGGGGGAGCTTGGCACTCTCTGTCCTCAGCATGTGGAGCATCCAGGCTGTCCAAATCACTGTGGTGGGTCCTCCTTGCAGGCAGGCTCTGGCTCTACCCCCTTGGGATGTCACTGTTCCCAGGGCAGAGCGGGGCTGGCAGGACTGCAGGGGTGGAGCAGTGCCCCGCTCCGAATTTCTCCATGCCAGCCAGCAAAGGGTCCTCTCTGGAAGCAGAGAGCTGGCAGCAGATCAGGAGCTGGGTGATGTCATGCAAAGGAAAAACACCAAAGGGCGTCCGTGGAGGCAGAGTGAGCTGGAGGGAACAGATGACACCTGCATGGAGCAAGGACCCGTCAAAACTGCCTGGGGGTCCCTTGTCTGGAAAGGACAGGCGTCTCAGGAGCTCTGCCGTGTGCTCTCCTTGCCACTGACCTTCTCAGTGACCTTGGATGAGTCTGTCCCTCCCAGGCAAAGTGTCTCCTGCGAGCAGGGTTGGAAGGGAGCAGGAGGAGTGTCAGCCTTACCTGACTGCCAACACCCTGCAGCAGAGCTGGGGGCCTGGCCAGCCTCGAGTCAGCTCATCCTGTCCCAGGGATGCTTCAGCCCTGCCCTCCCTGGGCTCTGATCCAGGAGGGAAAGGCTGTGCTGGACCTCTCCTGAGTGGCTGATGTGCATGGAGACCCTGCCATGCCATGGGCTGTTCCTGGGCACAGGGTGGAATGTGGCACGTGTGAGGAGTCTGCTGGCTGGGGCCCTGCCCTGGTGCTGGGATCACTGGTGAGGGTGGCACTGCTCTCATGGGGAACATTTCTGCTCTGTTTCCTCCTTTCCCAGCCCCTCTGGAAAAGCCATTAAACCTCTCTGCCCTCAGACCCTCGGTGGGTGTGCTGGGAGTGCTGGGAATGCTCATTGCCCGGTGCTGGAGACCACCAGGACTGCCCTGGGCTTCTGGTGGCAGTGGCAGTGCAGGAGGTCCCAGGGAGAGCTTTTCCCCAGTGCAGTGGTGCCACCACACTGGTCCTGCTGGGAATGGCTCTGAGGGGCACTGGGCTCTTTGGGATGTTGAGGAATGGCTGCAAGGTCAGGCAGGGATGCAGGGCAGGGATGCTCTGCCTCCCCCTTACCCTGGGTAGGGCATGCCTGGGGGGCTGGATAAGGCACATTCCCCAAACCCTGCTGCAGCTGGTGGTGGGGAATGGTTTGGTCCAGCCAGGCTGTGAGAGCTGCAGGATGAGCCCGGGAGAGGTGACGTGTCTGCCACTGGCAGAGACAGACACCTGGCCAGGAGGGAGCCGAGCCGGGCTGGAGCATCAGTGCTCAGCCACCATCCATGGCAGGGGGATGTGGGCAGGGGAGAGGCACCGAGGGGCTCTTTGTGCTGCAAACAACGAAGCAGTGGCTCTTCGAGAGGCTCCCGTGCTGTGCTGTGGCTGCAGCAGCCAGAGCACACACAAGGTCACTGGGAGGGACAATAGCGCTCGGGGCAGCTCGGCACTGGAACCTCCGGCCACGACACTGCCCCGTCTGTCCTGTGAGCAGGAGAGCAGGTCCCCCCCTTTGTGACACTCTGGGAGTGGGGACAGGGCTGCTCCAGCTCAGGCACACTCGTGCAGGCACCCCCTGTGCTCCCTTTGCCCAGCAGCTCCAGTTTGTCACCTGAGCCAGGTGGTGTCTGCCTGGGGAGGATCAGCAGGTCCAGTCTCTCACTTGCTGCTCACCAGACCCTTCTGCTTCCGAGGTGTTTCTGTCCTAGGGCGCTGACATTTGGGTCCCTTCCATTGCATCTGCTTCCCGTGGAAGCTCCAGCACATCCAGGCTGGATTCAGCTCAGGATATTCTCTGATTTTGTGAGGGTGGGCACAGCTGAACGTGCATGATGTGAGGAGAGGTGACATGTGATTAACCTAGTCGGGATGGTTTGCCCTGGATCTGTTGTGACAACTGATACCAGCTGGAACTGCCCAGGAATTGACCCTCAGGTTACCTGGTACAGCTTTTTCTTGTAAATAAATCGTGGATAGAACACGGTCTGGCTTTTGAGGACCACGTGTGACAGGTCTCTTGTGGCAGAGGGGCTGTGCACCCCAGAGACCTCTCTCCAGTGCCAGTCCTCTGGTGTGGGCTCAGGTGGTGCCAGTCTGAAGCAGCTTTTTGTCTCTTCTCAAAGGCCTTTGGTTGGTGGAACAGGCACTGACTGGAGGGACCTGCCAGCCCTGGACACCACAGCTCTGAATAGAAGATTTGGCCAGGGGTGTTTGCTCTGAGGAGGCAGGACCTGTTCTCCAGCACTGGGTGCCCTGGCATGGAGTGCTGGGGGTGTCCTGCACCCACACTCTGCTCAGCTCAGAGGTGACACCTTCCTTCACTGGATCCAGCCCCCAGAGCCATCCAGGGCACGTTCCAGTTTCCAATCCCCTTGGCATGTGGTGGGGTACCCTGGACCTTTGTGCACTGTCAATAACGTGTGTGCTGATGTGACAGTGTCTGAATCACTCCTGTGATGTCCCCAAGGGCTGGAGTGGCAACAGGAAACTTGTGGGGTCTGTCCCTGCTCTCCTCCCCATCTCAGTGGCACCACTCAGTCCTGTTAAGGCAAGGCAAAGGATAGAATTCCCTGCAGCCCAGCTCTCCCAACTGTTGCACCAGCAGGAAAAATTCCCTTTCCCTGAGCTTTGCTAAATCCTTTCCAGAAAACTCTGCTGAGTGGATATGTAGCTCTGGGATCTCCTCTGTGTGGAACTGTTTCCTGGGGAGCTTTAGTGACAGGAGCCTTTTTTTTTCCCCCCTAAGGAGATTTGCACTTGGGATCCAACTCTGGTTTCTGGCGGTTGACCTGCCAAATCCAGACAGGTCAAAGGTTTTCCTCTCTGTTGAATTTTGCCTCCCATGAGTCCCATGAAGTAACAGAGACTTCAGCTCTGAGCCTGGCCTCTGGAATCCTGGGGTTTGGGGGCCAGTCCCCTGCCCATGGAAAGGGAGCTGTGAGCACAGGGGGAGATCCAGGCCCTTGGAGCTGCCCTGAGGTGCTGCTGAGCCCAGGGATGAGCAGAGGGAGTGAGGAGAGCTGGAGGAGATCCCACTGCAGTGTGCAGAGTCAGCCTGCACCGAGCAGGGACAAGGCAGGGAGGAGGTGACTGTGTCCCTTCCCTCTGCCCAGCAGGCAGGGGACAAGGGCTGTGCAGAGAGCAGGATGGCAGGAAAACCTCTTGGGAAGTGTGTGAGGAGAGTCCTGTGTCCTGTGTTAGCACAGCTGGCTGTGACCTGTGTGTGTGTCACATCCCTGAGCACCTGGAGGGGTCTGGCAGAGAGAGGGGAGGGCTCCAGGACCTTCTTCTTCTGCCACTGGGCTGGGATGCTCCATGAGAACCACATCATGTGTGGGGAGAGGTCTGTGCTCACTTCTCAGGTTCGGGTCTGTCCTGGATGTGCCTGGGAAGTTTGGCTTTCCCGAGCCTCAGACAGGCTGATGCTCTGCCTGGGGGTGCTCTTGGTACCCCCAGGGGTTGTGAAGCTTCAGAGGAGACACCCACCAGCTCCTGCTGGGGAACTCAAGGTCTGGATCATCTCCAGCAGCCCAGGTTTTGGGAGGTGTTTGTGGATATAGCCTTTAGGCTGTGTCTGTATTGCAAGAGGCAGAAGGGGGTGAGTTAAGGACCTGCCAGGTGTCCCTGGGTCGTGGCACACAGGAGGGAGGTGTGTGCAGGCATTTGGGAGATGTGGGACATGGAAGGTGAGTGCAGGATTTGGGAAGCACAACCCATGGGAGTTGTGTGAGGCTTCTCTTTTCCCCTCGTGCAAAGCTGTCTGTGCTCATGGGAACCCTCCCATTCCTGAACAAGAGCTCCTTTTTGAGAAGCCCTCCCACACACACCCTCTGCCCCTGGATTTTCCCAAGCCAAATGAAGGGAAAACCTCTGGTTACAAACCCTGGTTTGCAAGAAGAGCCTGAGCAGGGCTGCTCTAACCCCTGAGGTCACCCTGAGCTGCCATCAGAGCTGGCCTGGAGGCATCTCCTGTCACTTCCCAGTCTGGTCCCTTTGGTGGATGGAAATGGGGACTGGGCATGGCTGGATGGGCTGGCCCCCCACCCAGGAGCCTTTCCCACCCCTGTGCCATGGCACCAGCTCTACCAGCTCTGCCAGCACTGGTGCCTCTGGTGCAGGTGGCCCCCATTAAGTCATCGCTGAGATTAGGGCTGTTTTCAGAAGGTTCCTTTGAGTGGAGGTTTGTTTGTGTAAATATTTGGACGTTTCTCAGGCGTGATTATCGAGCAACCTGCACCTCATGCATATTCAGAGGCCTCAGCGATTGCCTCCTCTCCTGCGAGTGGGAGCAGGGCCGGGTCCGTGCCTGGGGGAAGGAGGGGATGCTGGGGATGCTGGAGATGCTGGGGATGCTGGGGATGTTGGGGATGCTGGGGATGTTGGGGATGCTGGAGATGCTGGAGATGCTGGGGATGCTGGGGATGTTGGGGATGCTGGAGATGCTGGGGATGCTGGGGATGTTGGGGATGCTGGAGATGCTGGGCATGCTGGAGATGCTGGAGATGCTGGAGATGCTGGGGTTGCTGGGGATGTTGGGGATGCTGGAGATGCTGGGGATGCTGGGGATGCTGGAGATGCTGGGGATGCTGGAGATGCTGGGGGTCCTGGACATGCTGGGGGTGCTGGACATGCTAGGGATGCTGGGGATCCTGGAGGTGCTAGGAATATTGGGATTACTGGGGATTACTGGGGATGCTGGGGGTGCTGGAGATGCTGGAGATGTTGGAGATGCTGGGGATGTTGGGGTTACTGGGGATGTTGGGGTTACTGGGGATGCTGGGGGTGCTGGGGATGCTGGAGATGCTGGGCATACTGGAGATGCTGGGGGTGCTGGACATGCTAGGGATGCTGGGGATGTTGGGGTTGCTGGAGACGCTGGGAGTGCTGGTGGCAGCACTGGGAGAGCACGTGCAGCTCTGCCCCGAGCTGGGAGCACTGGTGATGCCTCCAGTGGCAGGACAGTGGTGGTGATGTGGTGCCCGTGGTGGTGGAGGGCACGTGGGGCTGCTGAGGGCACCTCACCCGGCTGGGTGGCCACTGCTGGGCTCCCTGGAGCGGTGACAGCGCCTGCCCTGCAGTGCCCAGCTCTGAGTGGGGCAGAGGGAAGGGGCAAGAGGGCTGAGCACAGAGCTTGGGCAGCCCCAGGGCTCTTGGCTGCTCCCCAGGAACCTTCAGAGCTGTTCAGAGCAGATGCAGAAGCTCCAGAGCAGCTTGTTTTGCATCCTGCATCCCCCATCCTCTGGGATCCTCCCATCCCACATGCTCAGCTCTCAGGGACCTGTCACTGCTGATCCCCTCCCATTCAGCCCCCACAGACCTGCCTGATTTTTCCTACTCTACAACTCCCTCCTTCCATCCCTGCCATTTTCCCGGTTTTCCCAAGTTAACCAGGGTTTTTCAAGCAGTTCAGCTTCATCCCCAGCTTGGTCTCCATCACCCCATTGCACAAATGACCCCAGTCACCCTTCTGGCATGAGGCACAGGGCCAGCCTCCCCCAACCCCTGGGAGAGGGGAAAGCCTTGGAAAGCTCTGGAGCTGGGAATGCTGCTCCTTTATCCCCAGAGGTGCTCAGGGCCCTGGGAGGGGTTTTTCCAGCTGCTCCTGTGCTGGGAGGGGTTCTTGCTCTCTCCTAAAGGCAGGAATTGTTGCCTGGTCCTTAAGGAACACCCCAAACCATCTTGGCCATGCAGCAGGAGAACCTGAGGTGGTCTTGGATCTTGTGTGGCTTTTCCAGGAGCGACACTGCAGGAGGAATTCCTTCCTCTGCTGTCAGAAGAGGAATTCAGGGGTGCTTTCACGTGCCTCCTCCATGGCTATAAACATCCTCTGCTCTGATAGGGGAGGGATACAAGTCTCATTTCTCTCCAGGAGGTGGGACATGGAGCAGGACAGCTCATCCCTGGTTCTCCCTCCTGGGAGGGATGAGTGCTGGTGGCCCTGTGTGCTCACAGGAACAAGGCATTAGTGGCCTCTGCCTCCAGCACAGGCAGCTGTGACCTTTGTGTCCCTGGGGGTGACAGCTCTGACCTCGTGCCATCCTTAATATTCCATGTTGTAGACGAAGAACTCGGGCACAGGGAGCCCGTGTTGGGAACGTGACACGAGTTCCACGTCTGGGGTCGGGTCTCTGTGCTTTCCTCCCTCCCTCCCTGCCAATTCCTCTGCTGGCAGCAGCACCAAAAGCCAGGGCAGCCCTTCTGCTTGGGGGTGGTGGTGGCAGGAGCTGGAAGGAGTGGTGTTACCCCAACCCCTGGGCACGGGGTGCTCTGCTGCTCCCCACTGATGCTTCTCCCCATTCCTATTCCCTGCCACAGGCACCATGTCCATTATGTCATCCCGTACGACGGGGACCAGTCAGTGGTGGACTCCTCGGAGAACTACTTTGTGACTGACAATGTAACCAAGCAGGAGATTGACCTGATGCTGGGACTTTTGCTGGGCTTTTGTATAAGCTGGTTTCTGGTGTGGATGGACGGGGTTCTCCACTACGCGGTGCGAGCCTGGAGAACCAGCCGACGGTATGGTAAGTGCAGCCCCACGGGCTCCTCCTCTGCCCTAAATCCCTTGCCCTGCCCCTGGAAGCTGCTGGAGAGGGAGGAGATCCACACCCTTGCCACGTTTATTCCATGTGGATTGGACATGAGTCTGGCCAGATGTATCCCAGCCCTTTTTATCCCAAGAGTTGGGCTCGATGGTCCTCGTGGGTCTCTTCCAGCTCAGGATATTCCATGGTTCTGTGAGACAAGCAGGAATGGTGATGTGGGAATAGCCAGCTGAGGATCCCAGCCCCGAGGGTTGTGCTTTGGAAAGGGTAATGTGTGTTGGTGCAAAGGGGTGTTGGATGCAAAGGGCAGGGTGGTGATGGGGGTCCTGTGGCTGCACATTTGGGCTGAGGCTTTTCAGGCCAGACCAAACTTCCCAAATCTGGATTTAACAAAAATAAAATGGGAAAAAAAATCTGGATTTTTCTAATTTACAACCAGGCTGCTGGAGAACAGCCCTGTGTGGTTGTATAAACCTGTGACATTGTGATGACCATGGCAGACATCTGTGCTGTGTCAGCTGCAGTCCAGATGTGTCCAGATGTGTCCAGATGCAGTGACATCACCCTCACTGGGACAAACCTTGTCCAGACTAGTTAGTCTTTGGACTAGTTAGTTCAGAATCCTGGATTAACACCCTGAGAAGGACAAACAGGCACTCCTTCCCTTTCCCAGTTTGCTCCCTCAGCGTGGACACCCCATGGATTTTAATCTTTGGAAGGGAAAAAAAAGGCAGAAAAACGATTAAAGTAGGGAATGACTTGAAATCCCCTCCCGGTGCACCTATAAATCTCAGTGTCTCCAGCTCTGACTGATGGTGTCTGTGAAATTACAACCCAGAGGAAAAGGAGGGTGAGCAAGAGAAAGATTTATCTGCAAAGCCATATGAAATTCTAATTAGGGAAGTGGACTATCTCCTTCTAAAAACTCAGATAAAAGTGATATTAATTTCCCATTAGTCTTCCCAAATCCTGTGTGAGCAGGCTCTGAGTCAGGACTCTCCCTGGGCTGTGGTGCTGCTGTTTCCCAAAGCAGAAGGACCATTGTCAGGGTGTGCAGTGGGACCTTTTGGGGGCAGTTTGGAGGCCCTGGCCCCTGCCCCCCATCAGAGCCCCTTTGCTGTGCCCTCCCCAGTGCCCACAAAGGCAGGGCTGGCAGGACATGTGCCATGAGCACAGTGAGGTTGCTCTTCAGAGCTGGAGCCCTGAGCTCCAGTGGTGGGACCACCACCTAACCCACCCCTGGTGAATGGAGACTTTATTTTTAGTAATTAATTTAGTGGTTGAGCTAATTGATCTCTTTTGTTTCATTTTTCCCCCCTTCCCTGTCTATGCCTGTTCTAAGGCTTTAAGGAAAGGTTGGCCAAGGGTGCAATATTGTTTTAGGTATTTCCTTTTCATTCAAATTAGTGCAAATTAGTCATTTTAGAGGCAATAAGCAGAAAGGAATCTTGTTTTTTCTGTGGAACAAAGCTCAAATTTCCTTCCAAAAAGAGAGCTGGTGCCTTTGACTGTGAGACAGGGGTAGAGTAATACAAATTCTGTGCTGGTACAGAGTGAGGAGCCCTCCCTGAAATACATGAGCACCACTTAGCAGTGACTCAATGTCACATTGTGGCCTGATCAGCTTAAATCGTGGTCTGTTAGAATAACCTATAGCTCCTTCCTGATGGAGGAGATTGCTTAAAATAGAAAATATCCTACAGAAGCTCAGACATCAGGTTGTGCTTCATGGTAGCTGGTCAGAGCAGGCACAGCCACCCCATGGCAGCTGCAGTCTTGGACTCAGGCTCTTTTGGATGGAAAAGACCTCCAAGATCATCGAGCCCAACCCTTTCCCAGCACCACCATTCAGCTTTTTACAGTCTGTCGTTCTCTGGGGCTTTCCAGCTCTCCTTTGTGTCCCAGCTCTGTGTATTCCTGGCTGGAATCACCCTGAACTCCCATGGAAAATGGGATGGCAGCGGAAATGTTGCTTCAAGGAGAGGTCCAGGGGCTGAGAGCTGAACCACTGGATTAAAAAATGACGCTGTCCAGGCTGAGGGGCAGAGAATGTCCCTCTGCTGCCCCAACCACCTCGTCCCTGATCAGTTCTTGAAGGTGGCTTTGCCAAGGCTCAGTCTATGCCTGACTGCTGTGGGACAGGCCAGGGACAGCCCTGGGAGAGCACAGCTCTCACCATTCCCCTCATATCTCATCTCCCTTCTCCTTTCTGCCTTGCAGACAACTCCTGGTCCTGGATTCCAAAATTTTGTAACTTGAAGGAGTTCAGGAAACGTCACCACAGGCAGTACGAGGAGGCGACTGGGAACATGGTGCACATCAAACAGAAGCTGTACCATAATGGGCACCCCAGCCCACGGCACCTCTGAGGAAAGCCTTGCCCTCCAGAGACTGCAGTGAGCTTTTAAAGAGGACTTTGCTCTCCTTCCACCAGGACCAGCTTCTGGTTTGCTCCTCCATGGAAGCCCAGCCGAGGACACGATTTTACTGACCCATCCCGTGTGTCCCCGGGACACACCACGATGCACAACTAAGCCAGTCCTGGATGCCACGCAGCCAAGACATTGCACTGTGTTCCACATTTTATTGTCAGACTTGTGTAAATATGTAAAAAAAAAAAAAAAAAAAAAAAAAAAAAGGCAGACAAACAAAAAAATCAAAAAAGAGAAAAGAGATTTGCATTCTACTTTGAAGCCCCCTTTTCCTGGCATTCCCGGCTGTCCTGCACACCCAGCTGCCCTGAGTGGGATGTTGGCCGAGGGGATGGAGGTGGGACGGCATGAAGAAGATGCAGAGTGTCTCATCCAAGAGCTCAAGTGCCCCGTTTCTTTGGTCCTTTGGCTTGGTTTTGCTCTGCTCTGCCCCTTCTGTTGCTAAAATGCCTTGGCTGGTCACAGGTTTGGATGGGCACTGCTGCCAGAGGGTTGGGAAGGCACAGTGTCCCTTTTGGCTTTGGTTCGTGGTTTGGGGAGGTGTTTTTGGGGAAGGGAGTCCTGGGAATGTGTAAGTGGGTCATGGTCTGTGTTGCTGTCCACTGAAACCTGCCTTAAGCCATCCAAGGGGGCTCAGTGCCAGGGGAACAGCCCCGGGAGGTGCCAGCCCTGTGGGGTTCACACCCCTGGTGGGACCCTGGTGGGGTCAGTGCTGCTGTTCTTCACTAGAGCTGGAGAGGAGGGAGGAGGGGGATGGTTCTGGACCTGACTTTGCACCCTGATCATACCCCTGTGCTCATAAACACCCCCCACCCTTGTCTGGGAGGGAAGGAGCTGCTCCCTCCCTCTTTTGGAGAGTGAGCCCAGGGTTAAGGCACCCCAAAAGCACTGGCAGTGCCGTGGGAGGGTCCTGTGAGCAGTGTCACTCCTCCTGCACATGAACAAACACCTCTTCCCTGTGGTCCTGCCCTGGAACAGCAGCAGGCTGGGCTTGGCTGGAGGGACAGACAGACATGCACCTGAAGCCAAACTCCTCTCCAGACTCAAGTGTCCCAAATGTCCCGTGTTCCAAAGGCTGAATCAAAGCATGAGGATGCTCTAATGTGGTTTTGCCGTTGCTTCCCCTGGTCAGAGCTTAGGTGTGGGTTTTAAGGTCTGAATGTCATCAAGGGTCTGAAACCAGAGACCACCCCTAGAGAGCTCCTTCCCAGAGGTGCCTGAGGGAGCTGGAAGAGCCCTTTTGTGGTGGTATCTGATCCCTGTGGTGCTCATGCTCTTCAGCACATGTGCCCAGGGCACAGCCAGCCCTGGAGCATGTGCTGGCTGGGGGGGGAAGAGAGAGAATTGATGGAGAGGAATAAAGGAGGGAGATGCCCCAAGAATTTAAATGGTAGCCCTGGAACCATTTCTCCTTCATTCATCATGGTCTATTGAGTGGGTTTGTGCTTAGGTGAGGAAAACACCCAGGGCAAAAGATGATGAATATTGACAGAAACTGCTGGATTCTTCCCTGGGTTCCTTGACACTGTCAGTGGCCTCCTGTTGTTTGATGGCAATATCTGGGGAGGGAAAAGGACACCATCGCTCCAGCTCTCTCCTCCCTGCTTCAGCTTCTGTGTCTTGGGTTTTTTTTTGTCTGTTTGCTCTGCCCAGGATCAGTTCAGTTAATTAGAAGCTCCAAGAGCCAATCATTCCCATTTCTCTGCCATTCCTTCCTTTGCTATTCCCTAGTGCCTCTTGTTTTGGAGCTCCAGTTTCTGTCTGGGCCTAAATAATTGCCTGGTCCATATTTTTGTCTGTCTGTCATTGCAGACTCCCCCTGGTTGTGCTGTGTGCAGCCACCTGTTGGAATGGAGGGAATGACTTCTCCTTGAGCAGCTCCTTTCCAAGACACGTGGCACTGCATCCTCCCTGTGCCATGGCACACACTGCAGTGGCAGGGAAGAGCAGGTCCTGTGTCATCCACAAGTCCTCTGGTGGGACAACATTATGTAGGGGAGAAAATTCCATCCTGATAAGGCCAAATATTGAGTCTCTGGAATTTATGGGGGGCAAAAAAAAGCACTTTAAATAATCTTTCCCCTTGGAGCCTCTCACAAGAGAGACTTAAGGCAGTGACCTAAACTGAGACTGAATGTAAAGCCCAGCCCTGCCCTGCTCGAGCAGCTGATCTTGGCTGAAATACCATTAAATATGGAACAACTGGAAAGAGTGAAGTGATGGCTCTCACTCCCTAAGTCTGACCTGTCTGATCCACACCACAATTTCAGAAGAGCATGAGGCTCTGCAAGAAGGACAATACATAATCCCATTATTTAAGAACAGCCTTGTGAGCTCCCCTCTTGCTCACACTTAGTCAAAAAAAATCAAACAAAATTATTCTCAGTGCAATTAAATTTACCAGGAGCAATTTAATGGTCTTAAATCCACAGAAACCAGACATCCCCTCATAGAGCAGGTTTGTCCCAGCACAAACTGCCCCAGTGGGGAACTGACAAGGGATTTGATTTTCATCCTTAGTAAAAGTGGAGTAAAGTTCCTTCCCATGCAGGGAGGGATATTTAATGCCCAAAAAAAGGCAGAGGAGGGTTGTCCCCCACAGCCACATGTCTGCCCTGTCCCCTCTTTGGGGGATGAGGTGACAAAGTCCCCCAGAAGCAGAAGGTGAGGGAGGGTTTTGGGTGTTGCAGAAGCCCAGCACCATCACTGCTCTGCAGCCCCTGCTCTCCCTGCTTGTCACCATCACTGCTGTCCCTGTGCCACCCCTCAGCTGCTCCTGCTCCAGCTGGGAGCCTCCCCAGCCCTGCCTGGTGTGTTCTCCCCTGTCCCCCTGTCCCAGTGAGGTTGTCACTCCTGCTGTCAGCTCGGTTGTCCGTGCTCTGCCGTCGCACTGTCCCTCTGTGCATGTGTTTGTTCAGCTTCTCTCTGCTCGTGGGGGTGTTTTCTCCTTGTCTAATTGTCCCAGATGTGCTAGTGTTGACTTTCTATGCTGTTCTCTTGCCTCTGATCCACACACACACACACACAAAATAACAAACCACAGATGGAAACAACACCACCACCACCCAAACGTGGTGACAACCCCAGGCACAAAGGGGTTCGGCTGGGAGCGAGTGACTTTGGCACGAGGGAGGTGACACCACCAGGGCAGGGAGGGAAAACAGGGATGGAGAGCTGAGGGGTGGCAGTTGTGTCTGTGGTGGCAGCTCTGTGGGCCACAGGAGTGGGAACTGTGGGACACAGGAGTGGGAAGTGTGGTCCTTGTCTCAGCACTCGCCCGCCAGATGCTTTGAGGGAGGCTCTGATGGTGGGGGGGGATCTGGTGGGCTATTTTTAGGGCAGAGGCAGAGCTGAAAACTGTGTGTGCCGATTCTCCAGAGCTGGGATTGGCACTGGGAACGTTCTGCTGCGTTTTGGGTGTGAGGAGCCCAGGTCTGGCTGCCTGCACCCCCCATGGGTGCTGCAGAGGGGAGGGGTGGGAAGACAGGGGGAGAAAAGGCAGAGGATTGAGAAATTCATCACAGCAACCAGTGTCTCCTTTTTAAAATCAAATCTTGTCCCCAGTGCCAGCACTGCTGAATAAACCCCTTGGCCATATAAATAACAAAAAGGACCCTTGCTCTTTGAGGAACAGTTTGGGAAGGTGTGTCCTGTGATTCCATCCATCCATCCATCCATCCATCCATCCATCCATCCATCCATCCATCCCTCCACACACCCACCCATCCATCCATCCATCCATCCATCCATCCATCCATCCATCCATCCATCCATCCATCCATCTATCCATCCCCCCACCCATCCACTGTGCCCTGTTACTGCCCAGCCAGCCCTGGAGCCAGCCAGGGACACATCAACTGGTCCATCCTGGCTGAAGTACCTGGCAGCACTTTATCCATAATCAAAGGCCAGGAGGGAGCCTGGGTTGTGTGTCCTGGGCACTGACAGCAGGGTGGGCCGGTTTTAGTTACTCTCACTGCTATTCTACCTCATTTTCTGGTTGTGCTCAGCTGAGAGAAGGGATAAAAAGGGAAATTAAACACAGGCGCTGAGGTGATGGAGGGACTGGAGCATCTCCTCTGTGAGGGAAGGCTGGGAAAGCTGGGGAGGAGAAGGCTCAGGGGATCAATTCCCATCAATAGCAGGGAGGGTGCCAAGGAGGCAGAGCCAGGCTGTTTTAGGGAGTCCAATGATGGAGGAGAGGCAATGGGCAAAAAATAAAATGTGGGGGGTTCTGCTTGAACATCACAAATCTCTTATTCTCTGTGGGGGTGGCTGAGCACTGGGGCAGGTCTCCAGAGAAGTTGTGGAGTCTCTGTACTTGGAGCTGGTCTTGGGGAGCCTGCTCTGGGTGGCTGTGCTGGAGCAGGAGAATCAGACTAAATGAATTCCAAAGGTCCCTTCCAAATCCAACCACTCTGTGAAAACAAAAAGCCACACAGGTGAGCTGAGGCTCCAGAGCCCCAGAGCTGGTGCTTGAAGGCCACAGCAGGCAGTGCATTCACAAACATCAGCAGCCTCTGCTTGCCTTGGGTAAGGTCTAGGTGAGCCCAGGCAGGAGAAAGCCTCGAGCCAAGGTCCCTCCCCAGCCTGGGAGAAAGCACAGGGTGAAAAGGGAGGGGATGTTCACCCTCCAGAGTCCCCTGTACCAGGCAGGGGCTGGCAGGAGATCAGTGGCACGGGGAGCTCAGGCTCATTGCTCATCTCCAGGCAGCTCCAGAGCAGCATTCAACATGAACAGCTTGGCACTGATGCAGAGTGTGGGTCATGGTGGAGGTGATGAAGGCCTCTTCTGCACTCAGGGGGCTTTGAAGGTGGAAACAGCCAGCAGAAACTCCCAGAGCCACTCTGGATGTGAAAGAACAGAAGTCCTTCCATCGCTAGGACTTCTGTGGTACAAATAGACATTTGCATCAATCATTTTCCAACCTGGATGCCTTGGTGGGACAGACCTGTGGGAGGCAATGGGATATAGAGCAGGGGACAGACAGGGCAGGGACACGGGACTGCTGGCTCTGCCCTAGGGTGAGGATGAGGATGATGAGGATGAGGAGGAGGAGGAGGAGGAGGAGGAGGATGATGAGGGGGAGGATGAGGAGGAGGATGAGGAGGAGGATGATGAGGAGGAGGATGAGAAGCCCTCTTAGCCTGGCTCACTGGGGTGCTCAGGAGAATGTGAAGTGGTAACTGAGCTGAGTGAGAGAACTTAAAGACAGCCAAGGCCAAGATGTTTGTGCAGGTGGGCTGTTGGGGCAGAGGAGGAGGAAGCAGAGGGTGGGACAGGGTGGCAGCTGTGAGGAGGAGCTGGGCTGCCCTTTCTGGCTCCTGGCTCCGTGTGTGTGTCCCTGTGCTCACAGCTGTGCGTGTCCTCACGTGTTCACTGCATGAGCCTGCTCCTCCTTCGGTGCCTCCCACTCCTTGGCACTCATTTCTTTCCCAAAGGGGTTGGTGGTTTTGGTCCCCTCCAGGAGCTGAGCCCTGGGATTTCCAGGAGGGGACAGCCCAGGGTGGCTCAGTCCCAGCTCACACTGACCAAGGCAGGGGAAGCCCTTGCAGGACAGAGCACTGGGTTTGGGCAGGTTGTCTCACCAGTGCTCTGAAGTGAGAACACGAGAACAAAGCTTGGAGTGCTGTTTTCCCTGGTTGTTAATCCTGCTTTTCTGTTTTTCTGCACCCAAACCAGTTCTGCATGCATCAGGCAGGGAGAGGCACAGCACACGTTGAGACTAAGAGAGAGATTATACTCTGCTCCGAGTCTAATCACAGGATAATCTTGACTGTGGTTGAAAAGCAATAATGGCTAATTTTTTTATTCAATACACTTGCACAGGCAGATGTCACCCAGGGTTTGTGCTTTCCAGTGGCTGTGCTGGAGTGGTGACAATCTGTGCTGAGGGAGCAGCTGAAGGCGCAGAGAGAGCTTGGGGTGGGGGAGGCAATAGAAAAAGCACACTGTGATTTTATTTGGGTCAATGAGTGAGTGTATTTCAGCCATTCCTTCCCTTTCAACAAGATGTTTGTATATAACCAGTTCAGCTCCTGGAACTAAGCCCGTCCTTTGCTGTTTGTCAGTAAAATAGTTTTTTGCATGTTTTGCATCTGAGTGTTTTTTCCAACCCTTTGAACCCCCTGGGGCAGTGGCTGGGGCACTGCAGAGCAGCAGCTCACCAGCTTTGGGCAGGGGCTTGAGAGAGAAGGCACAAAAACAGGGCTGGAAAGGTGTGGGAAAACCTGTGGTGCTCTGTGAAGAAGGGCTGTGTGATCTCCCCCAGGTTATGTGACATCATAGGACACTGTCCCAGATTTTCACCTGCCTGTCTCCTGCTCACTGGGATCACAGGGAAGCTCTGAGGGCCAGAACTGATTTGAAAGGAAGATAAATATTTTACTGTTAAAATCTGGGTGCAAGTTCCCAGAGAGCAGCCTGGGTCTCTCATGTCAGTTGCCTGCATGGGCAAGAAAGGCAGGAAAAGTGCAGGAAACTCAGCTTTGGCATGGAAAAGGAAAGAGGAAACATCTCCCATTCTAGCAGCACTGAAATCTGCCCCCATGAGCCAGCCCTGTGCCATCCTTCAGTCTGCTCCTCGCTGGAACAGAACCACACACACAGACAGGGCAGGTCTGACCCTGTGGGACCCCAGTCCTTGAGCACAGACATTCCAATGCACGAGCTGTTCTCCAAGTCTGGGCACATCTCAGCCTTGGTGCAGCCTCCACGTGAGAGCAGAGAGCAGTAAATAAACCCCAACACCCAAGACAACGGATTACAAAAAGATCCCGAGTGTTTCTTCTCCATTCAAAACACAAACACGGGTTGGCAGAGAAAAAGCTTCCCGGGGAAACTCCCACGTCCCCAAGTCCCACAGCGTGGAGCACTCGCATCCTTGTGCTCCCACAGGGGGACTTTGCTCCCAGTGTGTCACATTCAGAAGTAAATACTTCAATGGATGGCAACTGGGAGCAGACAGAGGTGACCAGGCTGTAAATCTGCCTCCCAGCTGCAGGGCTGGAGCACAGGGAGCACGTTTGAGCTGGCGGCGGCCAAGATGGGAGTGATGGATTGCCCACTAATCCATCTGCTGCCAGATTCACTCTCCAACACAAAATACCATTTTAATAAAGTGCTGCTGGCTGTGACTCCCTCAGTGTCACGAGAGGAGCTCACCTCAGCCTGGGGTTGAAATCCTCTGTCCCTGCCTGGGTGCCACCTCCACAGGGACATCAGTCACCCTGGAGCTGACAGCAACCCAGACTGGCCGAGGTGACAGGGCCCTGCATTTAAATCTTGGACGAGGCAGGAGTTCCCTTTCCTGGCTCAGTGCACAGGAGCAGCAGCAGTGCCAGCACCTGGCCCAGGTGTTCAGTGGGCAGCAGGGCCAGGGACACCAGTGACCTGCCTGGTTCTGCTCCTGGGCTCACCAGCTCCTGTCAGGGGGAATGTCTCAGAGCCCAGCCACAAGCACCAGTGAAATGGGCAAGGCTGGGGCTGCTGTCAGTTCCTGTGTGAGGAGAACAGCTCAGCAAGGTACTCAAGGGCACAGATTTGGGTCAGGCAACTGTGTTTGCACCATGTAGTTACAGAAAAGGGCTCAGAGCAGAGCACAGAGTTCAAATGCAGTTCAAACTCAGAAAAAAAAAATCTAGAGATTGTCTGACCTGTCTCTTATATGCACACAAGCAGAATGAATGTCATCTCATCAAGACAGGCTTGTGTTCAGGACTTGACAATGGCACATTTCTCAGCTGTTCCAGAAATGCAGCAGAAGACTCGTGTTGCAAGAGCAGCTCCATGGCAGCAGTGGGAGCAAACAAGCCCCACTCAGCTCTTGAGACTGTGCTGGACAGACCCCCTGAGCCCTGCCTGCTCCCCTCCCTAAAGAGAGAGGGCATTTCCTTGGGGGGAGACCCCTGGGGCTGCTCTCAGACTCCAAGTGAACGAGGTGACTCACACCAAACCCACCTCTGTAACACAAAGTCTACCCTGAGTCTGTTGAGGACACCACAAGAGAGCAAAGAGTGATGCCATGTGGAGATGTGAACAAGGAGGTGTGTCATGGAGTTGGGGAAAAGAGGTGGGAAATGCCTCTGCTGGACATAAACCCTACAAAGACAAACACGTGGGAGCAGAAGGCTTGGACAGGCCCTGGGTTCCCACTCTCACTGGGACACTCCAGAAATGTGAAATGGCTGAAAAAGATGGGAGGTTTGGGTCTCTCCAGGAAGACAGACCAAGACAGTCAGTGAGATTTCAGCAAGGGGGTCCTTTAATTCAGTTGTTTCTGCCTTATTGAAACCATTTTGTTTTGTGGTGCACTTTAAAAACAGGAGATCCAAGGCAGGCTGAGGCAGCACCCCCCCCTTGCACCGAGGGACACACTTCTCTCCAAATATGATCCCACCAAACATTTGCCCACAAGACCCTCCCAGCTCTCTCTCCAGGCCCTCGTCCCCACACACGCCGGTCTGGAGCCTGCAGACTTCTCACACTGGGGTTCCTCTGGGGAAAGGCAGGAGGGGGTTCCTGTCAGTCCCTTTGTTCTCTTCAGCACCTTCTGTTTTCAGCCACTCCATCTTCTGCCTGTGCTGCTGCACAGCGTCGGCCACGCGGGCGTCGATCATGGCCTCGGTGAGAACGCCGTCCTCTGATGCATAAGCTGCTGCCTGGAGAGGCAAAGGCAGAGGAGACAAGTCCATGATGGCAATTCCAGGGATCAGGGGACATCCCAGACTGATCCCTCTCTAGTGGCCTCTTCTCCCTGCATGTTTTCCCCCACACTTCCCAGCACAACACCCAGCCTGGTTCTCAGTCAGACTGCTCCAGATTGCACCCGGAGCAATCACCAACAAGCACCTTTGCCCTCCTGCCTCTGCATTTCCTGGGAGACAAGATCTTGGCTTGCAGAAGAGTCTAATGCTGAGCACATGGTCAGGCTGCAGCCACACTTGGCTTGTTTAAATCTCTTCTCCTGCTTTAGAAGCACTGCACGTGGGAAGTCAATAAGGTAAAGAGTAATGGGTGCAGGGTGGTGATTGAATGACTCCACCCAAGGCAGCAGAAAATGCTTTAAACACTTGCATGGCAGAACTAACACCAGAGCTGGGGTGAATATGGGCAAGGTGGCACCTCTAGAATGATGTATGAGGTGCACTGATCTTGCTTTCCTCATGTATTCCCTTAGGAATCTCCCCTGTGTCAGCTCTCCCCCTGTACTCACCTGCCCATGGGACCTTCCCTCTGCTCCCCCCTCCATCCATCCCCCAAATCCTGCCTCCCCTGGTCCTGTAGCTCCTACAACAGACAGCACAAATCTGATCCCAGCTCCTTGGAGAAAGGGCTGAAGGCTCCTGGCATCCTTGCCAAGCAGCCCCCAGGGGAAGCAGGGCTGAGATTCCTCTTCAGCTGCAGCAAGAGGACTGTCCCCCCTGTCCACACACCCAGAAGAGCTGGAACTCCCCTGACACACACCCTGCAGGTGACAACGTGCAGCCCAGCCCTCCGAGCAAGGGGAGGATGTTTGTGCTGTTAACTGCACCCATCTCCAAGGTAACAGAGCAACTCCCAAGCTGCAGATTTCTAAATCTGGTTCCTCCCCCTGCAAGTGCTCCCGAGAGCGAATCCACGTCCTGTTCCCTGCGCAGCTCTGGAATGAGGGAGCCTGACACCACCCGGGGTGGGACCCCTCCAGCTTCTCCCACCCACACTGCCTGCCCCAAATAGCCCCAAACTGCTGCCCACACCTCCTTCCCCAGAGCTGTCACAGCCTGGACTGTCACACTCTCTGCAGGTCCTTCAACATCCCAGTTAGGAATATTACCTCTGGCTTTCATGGCAGACTGAAGTGCATTGCTGAGGCATTACACCCAGGCTCCCTAAATCATTAATGGTGCACAACAGCAGTTATACCAGGAAAAGGGGATTACTGCAAAAGCACCACATGGACAAATTCCAGTGTGACCGTTTCATGCACCCACTGTCCAGTGGTGGTGATGAGGGAGAAGACAAACCCCAGGATCAGCTGTTGCACTGGAACCACCCCAGTACTGTGGACTGTACCTGCCTATTAGATTAGTGCTACCTCACTGCAGGAGGAATAATTATTTCAAGAAATGAGCAAAAGGTCACCTAAGCTGCTTTCCAGCCTCCTCTAACCCACTTTCCAGCCCTTTTTGGGGAACTGGTTAGTCTACAAAAGGTCTTGCTGCACAAACCACAGAGCTGGCATGTGCTGGTTTTTCCTGCAAGAAGCATCAAACCCTTTGCAAAGATCCTTCCCTGTGCAAACCCTTTGCAATCCTCCCTCCAGGCACCAGTGACTACTTAGGCTGACACTCCCACTTAAGCTTAGGAGTAAACAGTGGCCACAGGGAAGGAGTAAGTGTGTAAACACAGAGCTCACTCTGCATAAAAGCACTTGTGCTGCTTTCCCTGCCAGGGCACCCTCAGCACAGCCAGGCTGCCTCTTCCCCAGCAGCAGGAGAGGAGCACACCTTCCATAACCCACCCAGGATTTCCACCCCACCTGCCCCAGCCTGGCCTGGCCTGGCCTCACAACACCCCCTTTGTATTCTTTTTGGCAGGATCTGGCAATGCAGCCCCTCCAGCCAGGACTGGATGTTTTAAAAAGGACCAAGTGCTTTCCTGGGCTGCACTGATGTGTCTCCACAGCAGAGAGAGGATGTGCTTGTGCCCTCCCCTCCTCCCTGCCACTGCACAGCCCATCCAGCCCACTGTGGAACCTCCTGCAAAGCTGTGCAGTTCACGCTCTGTTGATTTTCTCAATGACTTTCTATTTTTAGAAAGCCTTAGGCCCTTGCTGTCAAGAAAGCAAATGGGAGAAGCAGCTGCCCCTTCTGGGAGTAGCTTGCACACACACAAAAATGGTACCAAGCTTCATTTATATTCATACCTCTGCCTCCTGCATGGACACATTTTAACCCATTTTCTCCAGTGCAGCTATTCCTGTTTCATTGCTCAAATCCAATTATGAAATAAGCTGAAAACAAAGTGCTTGGTGGGGAAGTAAAGAGATGGAACAGATGACAAGTCCAATCTAGATGACCTAATGTTTCCTTGCAGCCAAGACTCATGGTTTATTTTAACCTGGCCAGACTAATCTGTATCCTTTGAATCACATTTATAATAAAAATAGCCTGATAAAAAAAGCCCCACAAATACAAGCACTATTTTTAAAACATAAACAAGGTTCAGGGAGCAAAAAGGCATTTATGTCAGTGGCATAAAAGGCAAGGAAATGACAAGAAGCTCACACTGGGACATAAAACGCCTGGGAATTCTCCTGAAGTGTTGCCAAAACAATTTTCCAAGATTACAGCTTGGAATAGTGAAAGGTTGGGGGGTTTTTGACATTTCATCTAAAGCACATCAGCGGATTTATGTACAGGGTGCAGAACTAGGAAGGCTGCACATCCCTATAAACAGACCTGAAGGGAATTTTCAAGTGTGTAAATGCACCCAGTCCATATTAGAGTCATAAAGTGTTAGATATGGGGGATGGAAGAGCACAAGGACAAAAGGGAATGCTCAGGCTCCTGCAGGAGAGATTAAAATGGATTTCTAGCACGCAGACTATTAGCTGTGCCAGACAGCAATATTTTTCCCAGTGCTAGAGGTTACACTCTCTGCCTTTCTGCATCTTATTTTTTTCTGTTGGTAATTTCAGGACAAATTGAGCCAGATTGAAGCAACAGTGAACTAGAACTTCATGTAAATGACAGCAAATCCATCTCAAGCCCAGTTTATGGTAGAATTAAGCCCAGAAAAGCTGCAGCTATTGCTCAATTTAACTGAGATGCTTTTGTTAAAGGGCAATATTGGCAGAAGAATCCAAACATATTTTCATGGGAACTGACAGCAGGGCCACAGGGCAGCAGAGTGGCCAAGGCTGCTGTTCAGGGACTCCTGGTAAGAGCTGACAGTTATGGTGGTTTCTCCTCCAGTTGCTTCAGAACTTCAGCTTTCCCCAAACCATCTCTGAGATTCAGTTCTGGCCAGGAGAGCTGATCCCAGGCAAGCCAAGCAGAGCTGGTGAGGATCCTGGCATCTCCAAACTCCACCAGGTCCACAATAAACACCTTCCTGTGTAAATGCCTAAAACTCAACTGTGCCTTCACAAAGGTGCTGCTCACACCAGGCACAGGGAGGGATTATGGAGTTTATCCTGTGCAGGGCCAGGAGCTGGGCTTTGATGATCCTTGTGGGTCCCTCCCAGCTCAGGATATTCTATGAGTGTGTGATCAGATACTTCCCACATCAGCCATCTTTGGCATGCAGCATTTTGAACCCAAAACTCACTCATAGAGGAGTTTTAAAGACCAACAGCTCAAGAGTTAACAGTCTGAGTGTAGCACAACCACCCTACAGCTGTTCCATCCAGCTGAGGGAAGCCTGACAAGCATTTTTTTTTTGAGTCAGTGATGCTGGTTCCTACAGTCCCTTCCTCCCCTGCTGCCCTCCCTGGGATGTGCCAGAACACTGTAGCTATGCAGTTAACTTGGCTTGCCAAGCTATTTTTAACTCTGCTCAGCTCCCTGACCCAGTTCACAGCACAGCCATACACAGGGGTGCACCAGCAGCACGGGAGGCAGAGCAGGAAGGCAGGAATGTAAGGCAGGAACAGCAATGCCAGGAGTGCTTGTCAAACTGCAGCCTTAATCTTGTCCTGAGCATTGTACCAGCTACACAGACACCTACAGCAAGCTCTCTGCCAGTGCTAAGCCAGGCCCCAAATACCAGCACCACTCAGGAGATCAGCTGGGCTTTAGAGGACTTAACACACCTCCTTGGAGAGGCGTTTAACCACACCTACTGCACCTCAGTGCTTTACAAAGGCAAAACCAAAGGCAGGAGGTAACACATCTTGCCACAGCCCAGGGTCAGTGCCAGACCTGGCATAAACAGAGCTTTTCTTAAGCCCTAGTCAAGCTCCAGTTGGTTCCAGCTCCAAATTCCTTGACCCAATGACTGGAGAAGAACTTAGAGAAGCACTTGGGATCAACAGCTCTGGCAGGAATCTCCCAGGGCAGCACTCAAAGCAGATCTCATTCCATCCTGGATGCCCTCCCAAATCTGTTGATGGACTGCACCCACCACTCCTGCCCCAAGGAAACATGTCCACATGCCCAGGCACCACCAGGGTATTTTAACACCCACCCATGGCACATCACCCCTCCTTTCCTGACCAACAACACATGGAATCCCTTGTTTCAGCACACCAGCAACTTCATTTTTGACACAGCTGAAGCTTCTTGCAGCTTCCCATCAAACCAACTCATGTATTTTTGCCCACCCTCTCCTGCACTACTTTTTTCAGCCCTTTTGCCTGTTTCCTGACAGCAGAGAGGAGCCCAACTTCCTGCTGCAATTTTACATAGAACCTTGTTAACAGTCCTGGCACTTTGAGGCACATTTTAAAAAGCTATCAGGGCAGCAACATTAAGGAATTAGTCACTCCTAGCTTTCCCTTCCTTCACGATCACTCAAAGGATAAATGATAAAAGCTGAGGTCATTCCTGGGGAGTAATGACAAGCTTGGAGATAAGGGGTGATAAAAAGCAAAGGAAGAATCATTTATCACGACTTTTTATTACAGGAAATACCTGGCAGCAAAGCCTTTAGCACACATGGGGCAGATGACAGCACACAGTTTGAAATATGCTTCAATAGCACAAAATTCACATAGTAAAATTAACTAGCTGTGTGCTGCCAAAGAATAAAACAAGGGCTAACAGCACTCAAAAGGCTGCTTTGGACCTCAGCTCGTGACTACTGCAGTTTAAATTAATTTAGATTAGAAAGGGTAAATATTTTCTGTACTTTAAAAGTGGAAAGACAGTAGTAGGAGGAATGAAATGCACCAGCTTTGTAAAATGTTTGTGAACAGCTGAACTAAATAAAAAATTGAAGAACTAAACAAAAAGCCACTTTGATTTTGCAGTCCCTGAAAGGAAGCTGACATGAGTAAGCTACAGGACATACGATTTGGAGCATATTCCTTACACTGATATTTCTAGGTTATTTATGAAAATACACAACCCAGTAAGAAACTGGCAGCTGTGACAAAACAAGGTGAAAACCTGATTTACAAAACAAGTGCTTAAGCTTGTTAAGCATGTGAATAATTGTATTCCATTTTTTATTTCTATACAGGCGCCGTGCACAGAAGAAATGCCTATTTTTTTCAGCTCCATTTCCAGTCAGCTTTGTTTCTTTAATTACTCCAGTGGCACTGAAATTGTGTTTAGAACAAAGTAGGGGAACAGGGTGGTTTAGTGCCCTAATGCTGCCAATACCTGAGGGCAACAACATGAGGCATCTCTTCTGCTGACCTTCCCAAGCTGGACCATGAGTCATGGCCAGCATGATTTGCCCCAAACCCATTCCAAACTCACCTGCTTGACTTAAATTCAGTAAGGGATTTTCTATCAGTGATGGACTTGATGACCTTGAAGGTCTTTTCCAACCTTAATGATTCTGATGTTATTAACGAGATGAGGAATTGTGCTGATATTCTGACACCCACCCGAGAGCCGGCAGCGTTCTGGTACCACCCTATGGACATAATGGAACTTTCCAAGGGAGACAAGCTCTGAGACTCCAAACTCAAACTCTCAGACCTCCCAGAGAGGGAAAAGGAGCCCAGAGTGAAAGCCCCACTCACCTGCCACGCCACAGCAAGCTGGGAGATCTCTCTACCAGACATGCCCTCGGTCAGCCTGGCGATCTCCGAGCACTTCTTCCCATAGTCAAACTGGGCCAACTTCAACCTCCTGGAAGACAGAAGAACCAGGGTTAGCTGACAGGCAGCCACATGGCAGGAGCACCAACAGTGCTCCTACTTCCATTACTGCCTCCAGTGCAGTGTCTTCATCACAACAAACCATGGCACAAAATCCTAGGATGGCATCTCATCCCATAACTGCACAGGGCATCCCTCCAACTCTTATCTATGCTGCTTGGTTCAAGTGGGTTTATAGGCAGTGTGCCAGAATACACAGAAGAGGAGATGAAGAAAAGCCATAAAGAAGAACTCTGCAGGGTGGGAGGTGTGCAGGACACTCACTGTTTGCCCTCTGTGGCTGGTTTCAGGACGTGCCGATCAAAATACATCCGGACGAGCCGCTCCCGTTCTTCCAGTTGGGGCAGATCAAAGTTCACCATCTCATCTATCCTGTCATTGATAGCCCAGTCAAACTGCTCAGGCTGGTTGCTTGCTAAAACAAGCATAAACCTGGAATGATGAAATGAGAGAGGAAAGGCTGAAAAACCCATAAAAATAAAAATCAATGAACTAGTCTGAACATTGGGAGCTGCCACGGTCGGTACCAAAGACATTTCATCACCTGAAAAATCTGAAGATTCCTTAGAAACAGCTCTGTAACAGCATCTCAATGCTGTTACTGCCAAAATGCAGTGCTGTTTGGGCTGTTTAGAACAGCCTGATGTGTGCAGAAAGAGGCACTCGGAACGAGCACCCTAAACCAAAGGTGTTTTGTTTTACCAGGCTTTGCTCCACAGTACAGATGTGCTGCTTCCAGGTCCTGTTCTCTCCTGCTGCATCTTGAAGTTAGAAACCCTTCTATTTTTTTTTGCTTTGTAATGATGCTTCTTCCCCATGCCAATACTTTAATGCTTTAATTGATGTTACCAGCTTAATAGTGCATAATAATTTGAAATGGGCTTTTAACCACAGCTATTGGGATATCGACGTTCTTGCTGTCTGTTTGAATCATAGTCTACAAGGGGCTGTGTTCCTTGCTGGCATTTCTGAAGGTAACTTTGCCAACCCAAGAGCCACAGAGGCAGGAGACTGTGGCTCTTCTCCCAGTAAGGACTTCCCCCAAGCCCCTGCAGAAACACAGCCTGGGTGAAGGATATTCAGGCCTTGCTCATTTCTATCAAAACAATGACAGAAATGAGCAAGAGATGCTGGCACAGTCAGATACCCAGGCAGGAGATTTGGGGAGGTTTAAGCCAGCAATTCACATTAGTTAGTTCTGCTGGTGCCAATTCACTGCTCAAGTAACAGTTCTCCTCAGGGTCTCACCAAAGCAGCCCCATTTACATGCCCCATTACACTTATTGCAGTGCACTCCCGTTCGTGGGCCCACGACTCCTCCTTGCCCAGAGCAGCAATAAGGCTGCTCAGAAGTAAAAAGCAGTGCATGAATCACAAGGGCATGTTCAGTGTCCTAGAACAGCTCATGGTTGGAGTTCAGCATCTGGCCCAAGGAGAGCCCAGCTGTTGGGAGGGGAGGCAGAGCACCCACAGCACCCAAACACACCCAGAGCTCTGCTGAGGCACTTTAATATCAGGGGAAAGAAAGAATCCTGCCCTTGCCACCCCCTGCCAGTCACTCGCTTGCAGGGCAAAGATTTATTGTATTTATTCTTGCTAACAGCAAGTACAACATCATTTAACACCAATAATAATACTCAACTGAGCTTTACAGAGCAATTCTACGTATCATTTCAGAAGAGACCTGCTATCCTCCCAAAGGGAAAACCAAGGCTCTTGCAGGCTCAACAGTTTGCTTTCTAGCAATTTATTCATTTTTGGAAACCCCCATCTTCCCAGGCACCTCACTGGGACAGAGAAGCTTCATATAAGCAATTATCAGTTAGAACTGCATTGGTCTAACAAGTTCAGGACACTCCAAGGACAGAAAATGCCCTGCTTTTGTCCTCAATATCCCTCCAGAATATTTGTTTCAATGGCATGAGGTTACTGTAACAGGTATTTCACTCATTCATCACAAGAAACTCAGTTTCCTACATACAGGCAGAGACAACTTTTCATGTTGGTTCAGTTTCTTTGTAGAAGTGTTATAACTAAAGTTAAAGTACACACACAAAATCAAATATTATTTGAAAAAGGTCGAGGAAAGGTCCCCTCTCTATTGTGATAGCCAGGAAATGGGGTTTGTTAAACTAAACAGTGCTGGGCAGGAAGTTCCCATCAGTGGGACAACGTGAGCATGGATGGATGGACAATGGCACCCACACACACACAGACATCTGTCAGCTCAGCCCTGCAATCATGTGTTCAGCAAATGCAGCAAGGGAACAGCCCTGGGACCCCCCCACTGCTGTGCAGTGCTGCTCACAGATGTTCTGAGCAGCTCAGGCCAAAGGAATGGAGCCACATTTGGACTCATTTGCCCCAAAGTTTCTGCACACACATGCACAAGATGGAAAGAGGACACCAAAGCACTGGAGAGGAACAGCAGCTCAAACAAGCACCTGCTGAAGCATTTTTTTTCAACAGATCATGAAGCACCCAGCCAGGATCAACTATGAGTTCTCTTTTGTGACAGTGATTCTCATGGGCCCAATACTGTCCTTGTATAAACAGGATTTTATCAAGAAAGAAAATATTAAGACAATCAAAGTGTTCAAACACCATCCCAGTTTCAGGAAACATTTCTCTACACTTCTGATTTCCAAGTGTCAGGAAAAGATAAAGGAGGAGCAAGCTACACTCAATGCATACACTGAAAAGGGCATATTCTCTGCAGATTTTTTGAAGCCCTCAGCAGCACAGACCATTTCCAACTTTCATTTGTACACCACAGACCCTTTACAAACTTTCTTCAATCCAGGGAAAAACCAACTGCTGTAAGGGCAGGAAGTGGATACTCACTTGTTGCTGTGCTGCCCTGTTCTGTGCAGGAATGCATTTAAAGTTGCTCTGAGATCTTCACTGATTTTCTCCTGCAAAGATGAAATCCAAAGGAAGATCAACTGCTGGGCTCTGCAGACAGGTCACAGCTTTAAGCAGCATTATGGACAAAGGCAGTTCTGTTATTGTCAAGCACTTGAATTACAGTAGAATCCAAAGCACTGTAATACCTTGGGAAAAAAGGATCAATTTATATACCCAGGAAAAAGGTTGGGAACTAAAGCTTCCAGTAGAGAGATGACATATTTATCCACATCCAACCAGTGATTTTCTTGATTTCAAACCCAAGGCTCCACTGGCCCAGGTGGCTTTGCCTTGCTGAACACTATTTTAGCTGGAAAGTCCAGTAAGATACAGGAAAATAAGCCACAGCAAAGCATTCACTTACACACTTGAAGTAACCTTCTAGGGAGAGCTCTTTAAACAGACCTCTGGGGTTCAGGTAGCAGATTCAATGTACAATGTGGTGACTGACCCTGACAACACAAATTATTTGTACAGGGGAAGATGCTGATGTAGCTTTGTTAATGTAGCAAAAAGCAGCTTTGCTATGCAAGACTCCCAATATAAACATCTGCTGGGAGAAAAGACAAACCCTGCAGCTTTGCAGGGTGAACAACCTTCTCTTGTTTTCAAGACAGGCCTCTTTCCTTCCTGCCAATCTGTGCCACCCATCCTTTGCAGGGAGGGATTCTCAGTCAGCCCTGAGACATTCCTTCCATTCAGCTGCAAGATGCTGATCCCTTGCCTGTGCATCAGTTCATTAGGTGAGCAGTGAGGGCCCTGTCAGCCCTCATCTTTGGCCTGCTGAAGGCAGCTAATGCCACCAAACAGGGCTGCTGGCTGGTGACACACCCAGAGCACTTACTGTGGCCCTTTTGCGCAGGAACGCGTCCGCTTCGTCCACAAACAGCAGGAGGCTGCAAAAGGAGAGCACTGCACAGTGACAGCTCACAGGGTAAGGGGGGCTCAGCAGCCCCAGGAGCCTCCTGTCCCCCTGACAGGCACCCCCTGTCCCCCTGGCAGGCACCCTGAGCTGTGCCCATGGGAACATCCAAGCAAACCCATTTCTTCAGGCAACGTTTCTCCCTGAGCTGCAGAGACCTTCCCTTCACACCTGGCCCATCCCAGCAGCTGAGAAAGGGATGACATGGGGACACCTCAGGTCATAAATCTGAGCCCAGGCCTTTGGAGCTGTTTTCCCTGCTGTTCAGAAGCAGACTGAAGCAATTCTAGGGCACATGACCTTAAAGTCCCCTAGATTTTTAAATTTAGAGGAGTTTCCATGGGCATGGGCTGGCAATGGGTTTGTATGTGACAGGGCTGGTATGTTCCTGCCAAGCTGCAGGAGATCTCTGAAATTTAGGGAGGGCTAATTTTAGCATTCCCTCCTCTTTAGAGAAATGTGTGCAGGGGTACAAGATAGGCACACAAGCATACAAGAAATCTTGGTGAAAATGGCACCTTCCTGCTATTTTTCTTCCTTGTATCAATCTGAAAACCTCAAACCAGAGTCCTCTCCTCATCTTGCTTTGTTGTTTGGTGGGGTTTTTCTTTTCCAAACCACATGAGCACTAAGGGTTTTACTACCTGTGGAGCAGTGAATTAATGAAGTCCATGAATTATTCACAAAAATAAATTCACTTATAACCCAAGGGCAGTGCTCCTCCCAAGAGACTAAGCCTGTAAAGATGTTTATCAATAACAGAACTGAGCTGCTCATAAAGCTGTCACAGCTTGTATTACCTTCTTCCTGAGCTTCACACCCAGCTTTCTTCCAGGGCCTATTAACATCTTTTACTCAACCCCAGCTTCTCTGAAAATATTCTCAGCCACAGTCTCTGTCTTTTATCATAACAGCTTTCAGCTAATAAAGGCAACACTACTCACAGCTAACACTGGTGGATATCCAGAATAAAATCTGCTTAAATACTTCAGAGTTACTGGGGGTGGCAATATCAATGTGTATGGACACAGGTGACCTTTGGTCACACTTTGATAAGATGCTACCTGAGGGGTGTGAAGTTCAAATGCACACAAGTTTTTATCAGGGCAGGGAAATTCAGACCCAGGCAGTGCTGTGAAAGAACTCTTTAGTGGGAGCATCCAGCAGTCTTCATCCAGCTGAGTGTCCTCACATCTCTTCCAACTTCTTTTTCTAAGCTCACTTAAATTCTTACACTTTCCTTTCTGTAGCTCCTCAGGGTAGGAGAAGCTTAAAAAATTTAAATCCTTAGGCCATTTCTTAGCTTTTTTTTTTTTGAGGGGAAATAGAAACATTTAGGTGATGAATGCAGTGAGGATTGAAAGAGACACTGCAAGATAATGTCTATCCAAAGCAATCAGAGAACACATAAATCACTGGTTAGCCACATTTACAGAAGACCTGAGATGAAAACAGCACAAAACCCAAACTGACACCCACTGAAAATTCTATATTGAATTTTAACATCCTGGCTCGACAAGCAACTTTTTAGCTACCTGTGCACTGCAAAGATCCATTTGCATCAGTATGAGCAAATTACCTCCACACTCTTACAAAATCAGGAGTCAAGATTCAGCCTCAACACAAATAAGCTTATCTGCAGATAAAAGTTTGCCTTTAAAGGTGATTGAAAAAGCACAGGATCTTCTGACTTTTACACCTAATGCCAATGCCTTTAGCATCTGTCTCCTCCTTATTCTCTTTTATTTTCTTCTAATTCACTACTTCTGCTTGGGGCTCAAAAGTCAACAGGAAGCTGGATCCAAACACTATCAGTGTTTATAATCTGAGCAGTGAAAACAGGGACCATAACATTCAGGGAGTGAAAACAACTGGTTGCACCTCCATTTGTGCTAGATCTTCTGACTTCTGTCAGAACACTCATCACCCTGAGAGAAATGTGGCCCAGCTTTCAAGTGGGCAACATCTCTCCTTCCTGCCTGGTGAGATCAGCAGACAATGAAGTTATGACTGATGTGGAAAATGTGACGTAAACAAGGAGGGTTTGAGGGAACAGAAGAGCAAAAGCTTCAGGCTTTTAAATATTACCAAGGGGCAAGAATTCCAGGAAAACTGCAGATATCATGTTTGGTCAGTGTTACCTCACCTGTGCACAAGGAACTAAATTGCTGTGGTGAGGTTTTTTGAGCAAGACCCTAGTTCAGGAGCCAGGGGAACAGGTACTTACCCTCTCCTGCTGGTGTTGGCCCAGTCAAAGAGTTTGTGCATGGCTGTGACCCCCTCCCTCCCCATGGGGGCCACGTCCCCTCCTGTCATGATGGCATAATCCATGCCCGAGTGCACAGCTAATTTCTGCAGGGAAACAAAACCAGAGAGCTTCTTTCACTGCAAGGCCACTGAGGATGAAGAGGGAAATAAAAGTATTCTACTTCTGTCAGTGTGCTTATTAGTGGAGGGTAAGTATGGTCTAAGAGAAGGGAATATTTCAGTATTAGTGGCAACTTTTAGCATTGCTCTGGAAGGGAACGAAAGCTGGAAGTTTGGTCTTGTCGCAATGCACACAAACCTTAGACCTTCGTCTTTAACTTGTGTATTGTTTATTTCTTCCATTTCTGTCCATCTCCACTGCTTTTGGAAATCCAAACTAGGTGGAATGCTGTCAGATCAGGCAGCAAAAACTATTGGGAAATGGGTTTAATGTGCTGATAGAGGAGAAAGAATTCAACTTGCATCAGCACATCAAGCCTACCTCAGGTACAAGTTTAGGAAACCTGAGATCTTGTGGACAAGCACTGAAGAGCAAGATAAAATGCAAATTCTGACTCAAATCCATGTAAAAGCCATGCTGGCAGTGCACATGCACAGTGAAGCCATGCCTATCTCTGCTCTGGGATTGCAAGCAACAGCAGCAGAGGCCCTATTTAGACAAGTGCATGGAATCAGCAGAGATGGATATTGGGGTGGCTGCTGTTGTGATTCCACAAGTCACAGTTGTCAGATGGAAGGGCTCTCCTGTCTGTGCTCAGCACTAGAACCCAAGTGACTGCACTACTTCAGAGCTGCAGCAGCCTGGCTGCCCTTTCCTCCCCTCCCAGCAGAGACACAGGAACACAGTGTTTATGCAATACTCCAGCAAGAGATTTCAGACCAGGGAGGGTGCTCAGCCCCTGCAGTTTTCAGAGCACCTTGCAACATTCAGGTTGCCAGAATCCTGGCAGGGCTTTACCTTGGCAAAGAGAGTCTTTCCAGTGCCAGGGGGACCGTACATGAGAATATTCCTGTAGAGGCTTTTGTTCTTTTTTGTGTTTCTTGTTGCTATGGCAATGTCTCTCACACGTGCTTCTAACTGTGGCTGCAAGAAAAGAGTTAAAAACTTAAGGAACAGAAAGAACCAAGAGAGCTGCACCTACCAGGTTCCCAGATCAGTACCTGCAGGGAGGAGGCAGCACTCCGACAGTCTCAAGCTTTTAAGGCTTAACTTCAGCTGCTCATGACTCCAGACCAGGGTCATTTCCTGTCCTATGTCAGGATTTACTCGATTTTCTGTCCACTTGGCTACAATTCTTTTGTAAGAAAAAGCAGCAGTGCAGAAAGCAGTGCAGTAACTACTACAGAACAGATAATGCCTAAATATTCACCTCCTATTGGGTGGCCTGGGAGGGATGTCAGAACATAAGCAACTCCTTGCAGTGCTAATTCCTTCATAAGTCATGTTTATATTTACTACTGCATGTGTGGATACTGGGAGAAAGCTATTTCTGCAGGAGCATTTTCTCTCAGCACCTTCAAGGAGCTCTTAAATGTGCCTGATACATACCCAGGATTCAAATTCAGAAGCAAATATACAGAAGCAGCACTCATTAGCAAGTTAAGAACCATTCAAAGGTGGGCAAAAGCACACACTACTTAAGACTTTTTGGCCCACAAGCAGATCTAGGTTCAGTAATCCTTACAGATCAGATGGGACAAGTGGGATCTGAATCTTAAAAGCTGACTACAAAGAGAAACTGCAGCAGAGCAAGGACTGAACTACAATTTCCAACTGCTTTTCACAGAGGAAAAAAGGTTAACAGACTGCTTAATGCATGTCACACTGAACACAGGAGCTTATTTATGGTCTCAGTGCCCCAAGGGTGCTGTGACTCCAAATCTGCTGGAATTACAGCTTTAGAAGTGAGTCTAAGGAAACGGCCACTCTTATTTGGATTCTAAAGTCATCCTTCACAGAGCTAGAGAGGAAAACAGAGTACTCACACTGAGAACAACTCCTTCAAGGGCATCCTGAGCCTTGCTGGTCAGACGTCTACCAACCTAGAGAGGACAAATTCAATTACTCACATGTAGTTTTAGCAACTCACCTGGACAAAAAGGTCATAAAATATCAGTGAGCTCAGCCCACTTATGCTACCTCTAATACTCTGTTTATTCAGAGCCCCACTGACAGCTCCCAGGCTGACAAAAGGAGTTTTGCATCCTCATGGCTGAGGGTAACACAAACCCAAAGCTGAGCTTTACCTTGATAGGATGTTTTAGAGCCTCCAGCACAGTGATCCGGGAGGTTTCCCTCACCAGGGAAGGTTTGCCCAAACGTGCCTCTATGTATCGTCCTGCTACTGCTGTGGCATTTTTGGCAGAGTAAACACCCACTGCCAGCAGGGTCAGACCTGCCACCTGCAAAGAAAAGGGGGAAGGATTAGGAAAAAAAAAACACTTAGCAAGGTAATGCTGCTGTGTGTTGCATGCCCTGTGGTGGGGAATTAAGATTCAGGACAAATGCAGACCTAGAGGGGTTTATTTTTGGTAAGATGTTTTCTCCCTGTTCAGACAGACAAGGTCTCACACTCCCTGGTCACAGGCATTCACTGCTCCTGCACAGTGAAAGGCAGAGAAAGCACAAGGAAAGGATACAGTCCTGTATCCAGAGGTATATATGTCCTGCTCAAAATGTGTGGAGCATTTCAGACTTAATTAACTTGAGTAATGAAGACAAATAGCCACATCAACCAGGTGCAGGCTGCCAGACCAGCCCTCACCACACAAGGAAATGAATGCTGAATTAAAGATGCCAAGATAGACACCTGAATCGTGGCTGCCACCAAGGCAGGGCACGGCAGGGAACAGCCAGGGGACATCTGCTAAAGGTGACAGTCATGCCAGACCCAAACCAGGGAAATAGGTACCCAAGAGGAGCAACAAAGCCAAAATCACCACGGGAATTACCAGCCCTGCATTAGACTGTTCTGTCAGAAACCCCAGAAGATGAGACATTCCCATCGATTTGCCAGGGAAGCAGAAACACTCCAGGCTCAGGAGTCAGCTTAAAGCTGATGCCAATAATTTATATCAGGGAAAGGCGAGACAGGCAAAAGAGCAAACTGCAGCAATTGCTTTTAAAGTAAGCAGACTTTGCAAGTACAGAGCAAGGTCAAAAGCCCCAAGGACAGCAAGGATGGCACTGCTCAATAAACCATGAGACACCATCTGTTCGCCTTCACTCCACTTAAATGGGGGACGTTGCTTTTGCTCTGGATGGAGACATGAAGGGCTCAGAACTGAGAGTTCCAGGATGCAAAGAATAAGGGAACCTCCACACCTGATTCAGCTCAGATCCAGGGACACAGAACACAGGGGAGATTTCACCTTTTTAGCAGCCTCCTTTCTGAAAACAAGATGCCATTGATTTCATGCACTCTTACGCCAGCCAGCACTGAGCAGAGTTACAGGCTCACACCTCTGCCTGGGTGGATCTGACACAAGTATTTCAGACTTTTGGACTCCACTGACATTCATGTCAGAAGATACAGAGAAATAGAGCTTTAAGACTGACAGCTCTGTATCAAAACAAGAACCCCATTACCATGCCAACTCTAACAATCAGCCTGATTACAGTGCCTACCTGTTTATCATGAGGTATCTAGCAAAGGAATGGAGCTCTGATCAATGAACAAAGTGAATTCCACTGAAAAACCTCCCAAAACTTGGAGCAGAACCTTTGGGTTCTGCTTGGATGGGAAGAGGTGGTAGGAAAAGAGCAATACAATAAGCAGGAAGAGCTGACAATTCAGGCCTCATTCACATGAACCCTAAAATAACTCCCTTATAGTCATTGTTCAAAGCAACAGCAAATGAGAGTTCCAACTGTGTTATCCCCTGTCCAAAAATACACTTACTTTTTTTTTTTTTTAACCTAAATGTTCCCAATTCACAAGACAAGAGCGTGTCAGAAGCAAAAATGACCATAATGCAGGAAATCAGTATCTGGGTCAAGTGAATACACAGCTCAAAGCAGCAAGCACTGAAGTGCACAAGGCTGTGAATGCTGCAGACATCCCAGGTACAGCTGACAAAAGGATCCCTTAAAAGCATGTCTTGTTCTCCCCAGTGCTCTCAGGCAAAGTGTCTTTTGTACCAGGCTGTGTGTATAAAACCAGAGCGTGGAGCAGATGGTGGTGCCTAACTTAAAGCAAAATGTCCATTTTACACAGCCACGCTACCAAAAATATATTTTCACTGCAGTTTTGTTGTAAGTAGTACACTGAGAAACAGCTTTGTGTCCCTGAGAAGCTCTTTAGTCCTGTGAAAAGATCTTGGTCTGGCTTTTAATCAATTTATTTGGGACACATAACAGTTCTCTAAGTGCTCTCTAAGCTACATCAAAATTAGATATAAAGCTGTGATAAAAGCAGCAATGACCACGGTTTACAGTTTATAAACACATCAAAGCAAGGAGTTACTTTAACAACATTTACAGACAGACTTTTCCAGAAGTTCCTGGCAGATATCACAGTCTTACCGTGGCTGTAACTTTATCCCAGTCTGTTACAAAAGCCCGGAATCCTTCCCCAAAGAGCATCCCAGCTGTCCTGTGGTAAGCAAACAGCAAAGCAAGGAGAAAAAGGGATTTCAAAGACTGTACTGAAACAATTCACAGGACACCTTTAGAATGATCCTTTTCAGAGCCAGTCAAAAGCTAAGTGAGGGCTCACCATGAGCATTTATACATTTATAATCATCTGATGTCTACACCTGGTCTGGGATTAAGTCCAGAAAAGCATTTGGCCTCAAGATGGCATCTATTTATTTCTTTAATACATTACTGGTGCTGAACTGCAATAAGAGGTATTTAATTTTAAAGCTCTTTTGTTCTTCGAAATCCCAAAGGACTTAAAATTAACAAATTCCAAATCTAAATACCAACCCCTTTGGAGACAGACTGCTTTGTACCCTTCTCCATGTGCTCAGAGACTGAAAGACCTGAGGGTTCCCAGAGTAACTGAGTGCCAATATTAGAGGGCAGGGCTTGAAATAATATGTTAGAAAAATTGCAGAAAACTCTCAAGTGCCTAAATAGCTTCCCTGGTTCACATTCAGGTGACAGTGGAGCAAGACAAGTGAAAGAGAGGGTTCTTGTTAATATAATTCCTGTTGTTCAGAATCACAGAATATGCTGAGTTGGAAGGGACCCACGAGGAGCTGAGTCCAACCCTCAGCCCTGCACAGAACCATCCCCAAGAGTCCCACCGTGTCCCTGAGAGGCTCATCCAAACCTCCTGGAGCTGTGGCAGCCTTTGGGGCTGTGCCCACAGTGCCCGACCAGCCTCGGGGGGCAGAACCTGTTCCTGACCCCACCCTGAGCACACGGGTGTACAATTCTGACATTCCTCTGAGCTCAGAGGAATAAACAGCAAGTTTTCCTCCATGAGGGGAGAAACCTGCTGGAGGAGCAGGGCAGGCTGTGCCCTCCTGGCCCTGGCCTGCACGTACTTGAGGGACTCGAGCACGGTCTGGCGGTGCTCGGCCGCCTTGAGGCGGATCTGCTCGCGGATGATGTCGGCGTTCTCCCGCTCCGCCTTGGCGCGCGCCCTCGCCTCCGCCTCCACCCGCAGCATCTCGTTCTTGTGCCTCAGCTCCATCTCCCTCTCCACGGTGGCTGGGGAAAGGAAAAACAGCAGGAAAGGTTCACCTTTTGGGCTGGGTTAACCCCACGTAGCAGAACCCCTGTAAGGAGGAGGAAAGCAGAATTGCGGGTTCCGCGTGGGATTTTGGAAGGTTTGTTACTTCAGACACCTGGAATTGTGACAGACACATTAAGATTAATTCTCCTTGCAATGAGAAACCCAGAACAAACCAGGAGATGAGAAGAGGATTGATTTCAGACTACAGCTTCATTATTCAGCTTTTATTTGCACAGGAAACAGTGGATGGAGATGATGTGACACAGATTCAGCCACTCCTCCCAGGAGCTGTTTTGTTTTTCTTCCCTCCTCAAAACTGGTTCTATTTTAGAATTTTTGTCCCAGTATAAAATCAGAATTTCAGTTGCTATACCAGCAAATGTCAACAGTTCATTGGGAAACCCAAACACCACAGGGCAAATGTTTAGGAGTACAGCCACTTAAATTGGAAGCAATTGTAGTTCTAGTCCCACTGGGATTTACCTGTTACTTGCCAATATAACATTAAACACATGATAATAATGGAGCCTCAACCAATATGGACAAAGAGTCAAAGACCAGTACAAGGAATTCACTCTTACCAAGCACACAAAAATGACTTACCACGCCTCATGGCCTCCTGCTTCTGCACAGACTCCTCCTGCTTCCTCAGATTCTCCTCATTAGCAAGTTGCTACAGGCAGAGACGACAGCAGAAAACATGGTAAAGTTGTAAGAACTCCTTCAAGCAGGTATTTGTCTAAATTCAAGCATTACAAATGTTTCCAAGAAGCTAGTGCTCAGCTTGAAATGCATTCTTCCTCTCCCCATCTCCCTGATTTATTCTCCTAATCCCATGCTCCTGGCTGCTCTGTCCCAATTCCCAGCCTTTGATTTGCCTGGCCAGCACTGCTGATGCCAAGCAGAGAGTACAGATGAAGGCAACCATGCCCAGCACCAGCCACCTGGCCAGCACAACAGGGCACAGCTCCAGATCATCTCCTGGGCTTCAGAAGGCTCCCACCCAGCTCCCAGCTGGACCAGGGAGGAATCCATCCTACCTGCTGTCGCATCTGCTCATCGTAGCGCTGCCGTGCCAGTTTGTCCTGGTACTGGGCTCGCTTCAAAAGAGAAAACAGGGCTCAGAATACAGAGATTTGGCAGTGAAGAGAGAACCAACCTGGTCCTGAAGGGCAATGAGGATTGGAAGGTGCGAGGGGGAAAAGCAAAATAAAATGAGAAGACCCCCACAAAAAATAATCCTGGGTTCGAATACGAACGGAGCAGAATTTGGGGCAGCCAGCACCAAAAACTCCCCTATGCTGAAAAATTTATACAGTCTGACTTCATTTTAAGGTGTTATAGATATAAAAACAGGGAACAACTGTTTATTGGCCCAGAAATTACTTACTCCACTGGGAAAACCATGGTTTGCATTCTAAAACACATTATCTGGAATGGTGACTGCAAGCAATACAACTGTCAAGATACACTGCCTGTCACATGGGCTCTGGTTTTGATAGATTTACTTGTTCCTCATTCACTTCTCTCATCTATTTTTCACTATAACTGGCAAATAAACCCAAATCATCCACACTCAACTGGAAGTGCTCTGAGGGTCCATATCCCCCAGCAAGGAGGACTCTGTACAAGGGATGAAACCATTCTCTGCTCCAAATGGATGGATGGCAGAACAGCTTGGAATTTATCTCCTCTGCCACTGTGAAACGTGGCACTTCAGAAGTAAACCATGAGCAAGTTTGCTTTGACTTCAAATGATGCCCTGTGAGCTGCAGGAGGTGAAGGGCCAACCATGGAGGGAGCAGCTGACTGTGCAGCTGCTTCCTGGGCCAGCCCTGTTCAAAGTCCAGACCCTGACTGGATAAAAGCAACACGTGCCAAATAAGCAGTTTTAGCTCATTTTAGCTAATTTCCCAAGCCAGATGATCCATTAGAATTAATCAATTCCCTCATCTCCTGTGCTCTCAAATTAAAAACTCACTATATGTGAGCTACCAGCACAAAGACCAGCTTTCATTTCCCCTATTTCAGTATTTTTGCCACTTCAGTAACTCAAGCTAAAAGGAACCAGGAAGCACCAACACTGCTCCAAACAGACCCTCTGGTAGCTCTCATATCTGGTTCACTTCTCTTCTTCAAGTATTTTTTTCCTGTCTAACAGATCAAACTTGGAAGAAATGGGGTTACAGGTTACTTAAGACTGAAATCCAAATAACTTCAAAGCTACTTCACTATCCAGACTAACACATATTTGATAAACCAGGAGCCTTCAACACTTTCCTGAAGGAAATTTAGGGAATTTCCTGTAGGGAAATGCCCATGATCCCCCAACCCCAAAAGGGGTAATTAATGCCCTGGTGCCTTTTCCATGAAGGAAGACACAAACAGGATCTCCCATCACTTGGCTTCCCCCTCATTCCCTTACTGCTTGATGCTGTTTTGTTTCTTCACTGAGTGTTTTCCTCCTCTCTTCTGCTTGCACCCGGATCTGCTCATTCTTCAGTTGTTCTATGGCAGCTTCATACTCCTGGTAAAACAGATAATTATCAAAAATGAACTTCACAGGTCATCCTACAGACAAATGCTGCTGAGAATTTATTTCATCTGTAATCAGGGTGGTGCTCTTAAAGATATTAATGACAGAAGAAAGCTAAAACTTAATCACAAACTATGACTGCAAGAAATCTCATAATTACCCATTTCAGGATTAAAGAGCCAATTTATTTCTTCTAAAAATACCAAACCAACCAATACTCAGATAATCCTTAAATTCCTTTATAAAAGATACGTAAGTCTGGCCTCACTCAACTGCTTTACAGTTTCCTGCAGAAAACCCCTGCCATTCCCTCAAAATTGTGGTGACCTTCTAAACCACTTAGAAGGTTAAAAACTTAGAAGTCCCAAAACCACTCAGGTCATGCAAGTTTTAAACAAAGCCACAAAATATGTCCCCAGTTAGGCCAAATCAGCTTTTACTTCCCCTTCCAGAACGACTTTTTTTAAAAAGGTAAGTAAATCATTTGCTGGAGCTGAACAGCAACAAGAAACCCTTCCCATGCTCTGCAGGGCAGAGATTTCCACTGCTGTCCCCCCAAACCTGGCAGCTGCCTCAGGTGGGCTGGGTGTACAGCCCAGGAGGAGCTCCAAAGCTCCAACATACCTTGAGTTTTGTCTTCTGTTCCAGCTGCAAGGTCTGCTCCTGCATCTGGGCAAGGCTGAGAGCATCTTTGGCGTGGCCTGCAAGGGACAGAAGGAAGAGATTATGGACACTGGAAGGCCTTTCTCAGGGAAGATGATGTCCAGCCTATGCAAACCCCTGCCTGGAGCACAGCTCTGCAGCTGCACATTTAGCCCTCCCTGGCAAAAATGGTCAGGAGTCTTCTCAGCACACCCATGAGAGGAAGCCAACAGGTTTAACCTGCAGAGAAGGTCCAACCAAGGCCAAGCTGGACAGGGTTTGAGGCAGCCTGGTCTAGTGGAAGGTGTCCCTGCCCATGACAGGGGGTGGGAAGGACATGGTCTTTAAAGTCCTTTTCAGCTCAAACTATTTTGTGATTCTGTGATGATGCTCTCCCTCTCAGCACCCCTGGGTTAGCAGGCCAGGAGCCTGAGGCTGTCCCAGTCAGGTGGGACCCATCAGGACACGAGATACCACAGAATTCCAGAATGGTTCAGGCTGGAACATTGGTTCAGGCTGCTTCCAGCAGGGTCACCACAGAGCACATGACACAGGATTGCATCCAGATGGCTCTGGGATATCCCCAGGAAGGGAGACTCCACACTCTCTCTGGGCAGTTTGTTCCTGCACAGTGAAGAAGTTCTTCCACATCTTCATGTGGACCTTCCTGGGCATCAGTTCCTGCTCTTTCCTCTTGCCCCATTGCTGGGCAGCCCCCGATGTTGGGGTTTAGAGATGGAACGAGGACTGACAGTATTTGCAACATCACATACCATAAAAACTATACATAGATGAGCCAAGTGATTCAAAGGGGCTAACCAAGCAAAACAAAGGAACAATGAGGAGGAGAACTGAGGCAGCCAGCTAAAAAATACTCAGTTACTGTGGAACCAAGAGAATTGCCTTGAATAAGGTCCTAAGGCAGTCATTCAGAACTGCAGAGTCTTCAGGCAGAGAACACCACCAAAGACCCCCGAGGAAGCCCCTCCAAACCCTAACAAAGACATGTATATATGATGCTAAAAGCACTGGGAAATGCCAGGAATATGTAACGGGAACATGGGGGAACAGAAAACAAATAATCCCATAATGTTGTCATGTGGGCTGGAGCAGAGACACCTTGGTGGGCATTTTGGTGGACAAAGAATGCCTCCCCTTCTAAAACTCACCAGGGAGCCTTGGGGCTTTCCTTCCAGCACAACACCCCCAACAGCACCCTGGGGCACAACCCGTGCCGTGCCGTGCCATGCCGTGCCGTGCCATGCCATCCCATCCCATCCCATCCCACCCATCCCATCCCAACCCATCCCAGCCCATCGCATCCCAGCCCAGCCCATCGCATCTCACC
>JAWWEW010000054.1:5506444-5548253 GCA_035583185.1 Anabacerthia variegaticeps
CTGGAACTACACAGTTTTGACTAAAAGTCAGCTATTAATTGACTGGAAAAAAGAAAAAATATTCCAACTATAGTAACCATTTTTATACATTATATATACTAGTTCTGTGGAAAATCATGCATTTTTAAAGTAATGTATTTTCATGTTCTAAAAATTGATTGTATTATTTGATTGGGTTTTTTTGGTTTGGGGGTTTTTTTTGCCTTTTTTTTTTTTTTTAATTCCCTCATAATCTTACTCCTTATGGCAGATAAATTCTTACCCCCTTACTTAATTCATAGTCACTACATATGTAAAGTTTTAGGAAAGCCCATGCAAGTTTCAAAATAGATGCCAGCAGGTGCTGGAAAGGGTATCTCACCTGAATCTAGAAGATGGAGAATGATGTGCCCTTCTTCCCACTACATCGGCTACTACAAGTTTCCCAGTAGATTTGTCAACATTCCTAGATACGAGTAGCTTAGAGGTGGAGGTGGCCAGAGGAACTGCAGATATGGGAATTTTGTGAGGAGTTTGTGAATCCACAAAAATTAGCAGGTGCGTCAGTGCATCCTGCCCGACTGTGTGCCATCACCCCGGGGGCTGCCGAAGGCTGTATGTGGGGACAGCTTCTCTGGGACTGCATCACCCTGGTGGCTACCGGAGACTACGCGGGGACAGCTTTCAGGGACCGGTCCCGGGGCTGGGGCGAGCAGAGCTCAGGGCAGCCGTGTCGGTGCCGCTCCGAGAGCCGTCCCGGCGCGTTCCTGCCCTGCCGAGCGCACAGGGCCGGCGGCAGCGCGCTACACCTGATGGGGCTCGGCTTTCCCATTCCGGCCAAAGGTGGAGAAGGCATTCTGCCCTCCCTGCCCCTTCCCTCCTCTGAGCTGGCACATTTTCCGTCAGCACCTGCCAACCCAAGTCATCTCTCCTAGCATGGGAGCCGAATAAAAACGTGTGCCCACGACTGAAAACAAAGGAAGCGAAAGCAAACACGGCGGTAGGGAAGGCGCTGTCTGGCAGGACAAACCGGAGCAGGCAGAGCTCCTCGCGGCCCTGTGGTGTGGGAATCCGCCCCGTCTGTCCCCGCTGCCCTCCCCCGCCGCCGCGGGGAGCGGCGCTGGCGGGCGGGGGTCCCGCTCTTCCCGGAGCTCGGCGGCGCGCAGGGAGCGCAGGAGGGAGCCGGGACGCCATATTCCTGCCGCGCCCCGCCCGCCGTGCCCATCCCTTTAAAAGCCGGTCGAGCGCGGCCGCTGTGAGTCCACTCGTTTCCCTTTCCTGCCCGCCGCTCTCTCGCCCACACGAGCAGGGCAGGGCCGGGCCCGGCCGAGCCCCGGCGGCTCCCGCAGCCCCAGCAGCACCACCACCGGGGACGGGGGGCAGGGACAGCCCAGGCCCCGACCCTGCCCCGGCCCCGGTGCCCGCGGGCGGCCCGTCCCCAGCTCCTCCCGGGGCCGGCCCGCGGTTCAGCCCGAACAGCCACGACATGAGGGCGGCCGCACGCCGGCACCGGGGAGACCGCGCGCCTGCGCCGCGGGGCGGACCGCCCGCCCATTGGCCGGCGCAGGGGGCGGACCGCTCGCCCATTGGTTGGAGAGAGGGGGCGGACCGCTCGCCTATTTGTCGGAGAGACGGGCCGGCCGCCCGCCCATTGGCTCGCGTCACGAGCGCCGCGTTGTGATTGGCGGGGTGGGGCGGGGTGTGGGCGTTGATTGGCTGCGGGAAGGGGGTGGGGGGGCGGCGCTTCCGCGTAGCAACGGGAGAGTGAGGGGTTGCTAAGGGCGGGGCGGCCATGGGGTTGTCGGGATAGAGGGAGGGATTTACCGCAGGAAATCGGGATAGAGGGAGGGATTTATTGCTGGGAATCGGGTCCTGGGAAGGAGGAAGGGGATGGGGAAGTGCCAAAGGAAAGGGGAGTGCAGGGAAGCTTATCTGTGTGCTAGAGCGGGAGTGTGAGGGGTGGCTAAGGGAGGGGGAACGCGGCCCTGGGGTAAAGAGAGAGATTTCCCCTGGAAATCGGCGCCTGGTCCGGCTGCTGGGAATGGGAAAGTCAGTAGGAAAGTGGGAAAGGGGACTGCAGGGAAACTCAATATGGGCTGATCTGGAATTTCCCTGGGAATCAGCTCCTAATCCAACTGCTGGGATTAGGAAAAGTCAATAGGAAAGCATGAAAGAGGAGTGGAGGGAAACCCAATATGTGTTGATCTGGAATTTCCCTGGAAATCAGGTCCTATTCCAATTGCTAGGATTGGGAAAGTCAATAGGAAAGTGTGAAAGGAGAGTGGAGGGAAACCCAACTTGTGCTGGTCTGGAATTTCCCTGGGAATCAGGTCCTCATCCATCCAACTGCTGGGAATGGCAACGATGGACAAAGGCCTTTAGAGAAGGGGAGCACAGGGAAACCCATCTCTGTGGTTATTTGGGATAAACAGTGGGATTTCCCCTGGAATTTGGCCCCTAATCTGGATGCTGGGAATGGGAAAGGTTACAGTAAAGCTTTTAGAGGAGTGGGGGGAATTCCATCACTGTGGTCATCCAGGATTCCCTGAAAATCAGCTCCCAGCCCGACTGCTGGGAAACTGAATGGGAAAGTTGACAAAAAGCCCTTTAGAGAAGGGGAAAAGAAGTGCTGTGAGGGCCAGAAATGTGGGATTCTACAGCCTGAAAGGGTGTAAATTATAAAACAAAGCCCTCAGCAGGCTGGGGGTGACATTCTGGTGTCTTTTTTTTTGGTTTAAATTTTCCTGTTTCTTCCCAAATGCAGACCGACTCACAGAATCATGGAATATCCTGAGCTGGAAGGGACCCACATGGATCAGAGTCCAACTCCTGGCCCTGCAGGGGACACCCCAAAATCCCACCATGTCCCTAAGTGTGTTGTTCACCAGTACTTACCAGTTGTGCCAAGATTTCAGGGGCATTTACTCTTTGGCTCCTTGTAAAACAATTCTTACTGGAGCTGAGATTTTATCAAGAGTGATATATTTCTATTTACATATTTCCAGCACATTTTTTGAAGGATGGGGGTAGAGTTTCATGCAAACCAGACCATGAGGTCATGGGTAGAACAATTCCTTTCCAGCCACTTAAAATGAAGATGATTTAACAGTTGGACTTGGTGATCTCAGAGGCCTTTCCCAACTTTTATGATTCTATGAATACCAGCTTTTCAACCCTTGGGACAAAAGCTACACTCCACAGATTTGCTATCAAGAACAAAGTGATCATTCAACAGCTCTTGGATTTATATTTAATTGTCTTCAAAAGGCTGTGTTACAATTGTGGGGATGACATATTAATGTATTAATAAACTATGCAGGGAGTTGTGCAAACTTAATTCTGTGCTACAGCAAGAACAGACAAGATCATCTTATTGCATGAGAGATTCCAGAGGCTTTATCATCCCTTCAGCACAGTCTCCATCGAGATTAATCAGTCACAAATGCACATTCCAAAGGAGGACACAGATCAGAAGAAATCTCTTTATGGAGTTAATGAATGACTCACCTCCCTCTCCCCCTACCCCCTGTACAAGACAGACCACGGAAAATGCTCCATAAACCTACAGATGATGAATTCAGCACTCAGGAGACAAGGCCAGGGATAAAGCTCCTCTCAGCTCCCAGAGGAGCTGTTTTAACAAGTCCAAAGCAGAGCTAACAGGGGGTTTGTGACACTGAATGGGGCTCTCCAACAAACAGCACAGCTCTAAAAGCAAGTTCCACATGTAGGACAAATAAGCAATAAATTTAAAATAGAGCAAGTCTTACTGAGGGAGGGTGTTCCCACTGACCTGGCTTTTAGCAGAGTATTTACATTTCTTTACAGCCCTTAAGCCCTGAATTTTGAGACCAGTTACTTTGTCACTAGGTATTTAATTTGTCTATTTTTTTTTCCAGCTCTCCTTTCCAGAGTAGCTTAGTGACAGCGAATTCAGGCCTGAGGCCAAAAGGAACGAATCAGATTTACTCTTCTCCCCTAAAAAACTGATTTTTAAGTGTAGCTCAAGCTTAGCACCAGGTAGAAGCCCAAGACAAGACACTAAAGGTGTGCCAGGTGCGTGCAGAGTGCAGAGGAATGATAGTGCTGGAGACTCATTGCCCGTAATTAGTCACTGAACAGGCTAATTAATCTCCATAGAGCTGCTCTGACAGCAGGACTCATGCAAGGGGGTGCCATGGCTGGAGGTGTGTGCAGTGGTGGTGGCCCAGGCAGGACTGCACTGGGGTTTGCAGGTGTGGATTTGAAGGAGAAACAGAAATAAGTGCTTTGGATGGTCCTGCTGTCTGGTTTTTCTGGACTCATTGCTGCTCCTTGAGATCAGCTGAGGGCTCAGAGCTCTGGAGTAACCAGCTGGGAAAGCAAATTCCCATGGTTTTGAGTTTCCTGCCCTCTCAGGCTCTAGGTTCAGTGGCTGTTGACAGCAGGAATGGATTTGGCCACATGGGATCTTTCTCAGAGTGCCCTGAATGAAAGGGCAGGGCAGTGAACAGTCAAGTGTAGAACATGCTCCAAAGCAGCAAAAATAAAATTGTATTGACATTTAATAAATAGAGAACAAGCAGCAAGCAAGCAAGAGTGAGGGCTCACCACTTTGCCTCCTGTTTGTTACTTGTTGGGCATATTTATATAAAAGAGGGCATGGATTTGGGATCTCTTAGATTGGTTGTTCCACCCAGCCCAGCCAAACCTTTAAGCTTTGGGAGAACGTGGCTGAGGGCACCTTTGGGCTCCACCACCAGGACACCTCAGGGGACAGTGCAGGCTGGGAGATGATCTCTGAGCTTCCCCTTTTCCTCCCCTGGCCCCTCCTTTTTGTCCAAGTCCTTATCCAAGCAGGATCCCTCCTTCTGCTGGGAATCAGGTCACTCCAGTCCGTCACACTGTCTGTCTGTGCCTGTAGCCCTGGGCCTCTGTAGCTGGAGGAACACAAGAAATACAAAGTCAGCTTTATCCCCCCGCTCTCCAAATTTGACTCAGTCAGAGATCTCACCCCTGTGGTCATTTTTATTCCAACTCTAGCCTCTTGCTGGGAAAAAGCTTCTGTTTAGCCTTTATTTCATCCTGTCAAGAATCCCTTTATGTTCCATGGCAGCAAGTGGCTTTCTGGGCAGCAGAAGGAAGAAAGCAGATTTGTGTCTTAGTAACTGGCTGTAATAGTTACCTGGTCCCTGCCACGTTGGAGAGTGAAGGGTAGTCAGTGTTTTAAATTACTTTTCAGCAGTGCTGCCAATGCCTCTGCCAGCTTTTAGCAGTATCCCCACCCTTGTTATCCCAAAGTCGTTCCAGGACTGTCTCCACTGTACACTTTTCCTCCTGCCTGCCATATGCTCCACTAGGAGGAGTCTTACTCCTAAAAATAGGGGAAAGAGCACATTTTTGGTCAGTTTGGTGCTATGATGAAGGTCCATGACAAGCCAGCTGATGAGCAGAGAATATTCCAGCCACGAGGGCTCCCCTCTGTTGGTTCTCCAGCACTTCAGGGCTGATGGGAGAAATAGAATTTACTCACAGTGTCGCAGGATGCCCAAAAAAGGAACAGTGTAATCTTAGAGAAGTCCTAGAGAATTAGATAAGGGGTGTAACTCAAACAAATGGGATGTAAACTAAGCCCTGTGTACCCAAATAAGATAAAGAACAAATGTTATAGCTTTGATGCTGTGGCTGCTCAAGAACTGAGGGCAAGACAATGAAGAGGACCTGGAAGGACCAAAAAAGGACTTCCAACAGTGGTGTGCTGTGTAAAACAAACTAATAAGTATGTATTAAGTAATCAAGAATATCTAATGACTCTGTAAACGCTGTGTGTAACAAAAAGCCCTGTCCACCTGTCACTCAATCAGATTAGAGGAGCTCTCCTCCCCAGTGCTGAATGAAGAATGCCCTTTTTAACACCTCCAGAGGGGTGTTAAGGGGTTTGTTTGTGTCACTTGGGCTCCCCGAGCTGCCTCTCTGTCCCCAGCTCACCTGGCTGCATGTGCACCAGGCGGCAGAGCCTCTGGCCGGGCTGGTCCTTGTACACGGGCTTGACACACACCTTGTTGGTGGTGCCCGAGGCCAGGTCGGTGAGCAGCACGCTGTGCACCTGGGGGGACACGCTGAGCACCGAGGAGGGACCCGTCTGCCGCCGGCACCGCACCCGGTAACCCAGCACATCCCCGTCTGCAGAGTCCCAGGAGGCTTTCAGGGTGTTGGGACCCATGTCCTCGAAGCGGAGGTGCCTCACTTTGGAGCCCTCTGGAGAAAGAAGATCCGTGTCACGGGGGGATATTTGGGTGGAGAGGTTCTTCCTGCCAGCGTGGGGTTGGTTTTTGGTTGTTCACTGGGGTTTTTAACAGTAGTAAGAAGTGAAGGTAAGATAGCAGTGACAATTGGACCGTTCCAGAGCTGGAATTTCTGCCTGCCAAGGATTCTGTCTCCTCCCTGCTATCCCAGGGGCCAGAGGCAGGAAGGGTGATGATTGAGGGCTGCCTCCTCCAGGCAGGGAAGAGGGGACATACGTGGCTTTATTAAGGTGAACTCAGATGATGTTACCAATATCTGGCATTTTACTTAAAGCACCAACCCCTGGATTCATGTGGGAATCTCACCTTTCGTTAAAATCCCAGACTTTGGACTTGGTGGATGCACAGACCCAACATCACTCTGCATCTCCACACTGGAGGAGCTCAGCCTAATCAGTCCTTAACTTTGTCCTGGTACCAGCACAAAGTACTCCTGTTGGCACCCTCAGGCACTGCCTGTCACCTCCCACACCCTCAGCCCTGTCACTCTCTGAGCTCCTCACTCTGGATCCTGATAAGGGCAGGACTTTGCCTCCTCCAATATCTTTACAGGTATTTCTTCAGAGCAGAAGCTCCTGCTGGTTAAACTTCTACCCCTCTGGTGCTTAATCACACCAGACATCGAGCAGAGAGGAGGGAAAGGCAGTTTCCTTTCTTTTTTTAGAGAGATTCAGGTCCATTCTGGTTGTGACTGCACCAGCAGCATCAGCACTCCCAGTAACATCAGTCATACTGTGTGTCTGATTATCCTCATCCTTACACACCAGCTACATCCCGATGGCACATCACTGCTGTTCATCAGAAACTACAGCTGTCCCCTTGTCACCCCACCCCAGTGACTGGATTCAGAGTTCTCTGGCCTCACCCAGAGGCAGGTGATCCCTGCAAAGACACAGGGACACTTGAGACACTCCTTGTGCTGCCTCTCACTCACCTTCCAGGGTGCACGCTTTGGCTGACAGGGATTTCTCCTTCCCCGACCTGTAGATTGCAGTCACTGTCACCAGGTAGGTGGTGTTGGGTGCCAGATTCTCCACCACAGTGCTGTTGTGCCTCCCATCCACCTCCAGCACCTTCACTGAGTTCCCTGGGAGGGGTCCATACAGGACCTGATAGCCCATCACGCTGTCCAGCATGGGAGCCCAGCTCACATGGAAGCTGCGGGGCCCAGACTCTGAGATGAGAACCTGAGCTGGGCTTATTTCCTCTGGAAGAAATGAGAAGAGATGTGAATGAGTTTGTATTTCAAGGCATAGGGATGCTGTCAGAGGAGCTCAATTGCCCTGCACCATACTTGGCTTTCAGGAGGTGGAAGAAAATCAACTGGAAGAAAATCAAGTGGATATTGATAGCCAGCCAAGTCAGCACAACCCCTCTCAGCCCTAAGAGAATGTCTCTCTACCTGTACTGCATAGAGAGGGCAGAACTACTGGCCAGGACTCTTCTTGCACACAGAATATTAATATCAGATACAAGTTCACCTTGACTTTGCTTAGGTTTTCGGTGTGCCCCCCCTTTTAGTATGCTGCTATCCAGCATAAATCATAAATTTGAGTTCCCATTGGTGATGCACCTGCTTCCAGCACACTGCTCTCCCCCAGCTGCTCCTCCAGCCTCAGGGAGGAGACAGGGACCTCCTTGTTCCCAGAGCAGGAACTCCAGCCTTGCACATTTTACCTGCCAGTGTGGTCACCCTTGTAGTCTGGGGAGGGAAGTAGTGGATGTTGGATTCAGGAATGAGTGCCACCTCATAAGTGGTTTCTGGGGCAAGGTTGCTTAGCACGAGGCTGGTGTGAGCCCCAGACACCTGCTTTGTCCTCTTCCTTGCTGGATCATCTGTTGGGGCATATTCCAGGGTGTAGTAGCCAGTTTCTTGGGAGAGGAGTTGGGGCCACATCAGACGGAAGCTGCTGGAGGTGATGTCGACTGCGTGGAGCCGATTGGCTTGGATAACATCTGGAAGAGAAACAGCAGCAAGAATCAATACACAGAGCACGGAATGTCTGAAATCCCAGCAACACTGGCTGACACCTGAAGTCACCGAGGTGTGGCTCACCCTGTGGAAACCACCTCCCAGGGAAAGCAAACCACTAAATTCTGTCCTGAGTGTGTGAAGCAGCCCAGGGTGGGAAGAATTACATTTCTCCCTGCTCTCTGCCAGTGCCCAGTGGCCAGGAAGAAGGGGCAGGAACCAGGGTTTGCCCAGCACTGCTGAGCCAGCCGAATTCATCCCAGCTGAAGTCACTGCCCACAGGGCTTCACAGAGCTCTGTTGTTCGCTGACATTCAACATTCAGAGCCCTCTTGTGCCATCTCACCTCTCCCTGCCCCTGCACAGAGGCTTCTCCTCAAGGCTCACGCTACCTTTGAGCCTCAGACCCCAAATGCCAAGCACAAATACCTCTTCTGAGCTCGGCAGCTCCCCCGGCTTCCTCTGCTGCTTGACCCTTCCCACATGCCTGGCCTCCCAAGCCCATCTTGGGCAGAATTCCACTGTTCTCTGGTCTTCCAGAGGGGCAGAAACACACGGGACTTTGTTTCGCCAGGGAAGTGACATATGAAGACAGAAAGATGCTCTTGTGGTTTAAAAGAATTTTTAGAAGCACACTGAGCGTTGAAGAAGTGCATTTTCACTGCACCATTATGATAGAACCTTCCAGCTCATGCTGAAATCCTTCACAGAGTGCTGTGGGGAACTCTGTCTGGGGAAAGGAGGCACAAACTCTGCCCAGACCTGCAAAATGGGGTCACTTTGCACTCTCAGACTTGTCCTTTAACTGCGAGAGGATCGGCATCTCCTCCTCCGAGCTGCTCCGAGGCCCTGCCAACTTCCCTGTCCCAAATAAAACAGCCTCAGTTTTTCCTCTGAGCTGTTCTTTGGCTCTCCCAGGCAGGCAGGAACATTTCCCTGCTCCGTGCCCTGCCTGCTCCCAGCCACATTCTGCCAGCCAGCAGCACTCCACCCGCCTGGAGCACGGAGAGGGTGGGAGAAGGATCAGGGATCCAGGGCCACTGCACCCTTCTGTGAGCCCCACAGACACCCGTGGCCAAGCCACGAAGGAACAGGGAGTAGAGGAAAAGCCTCAGTGCCAAAAGTCCTGCCAGAAGCTCAGGGAATGGAAAGAAGTGAGCTCGGAGGCAGAGCTGGGGACACTGTAAATAAATGGGGCAGAGCAAAGTGACAGAGAGCAGGGAGCCATGGCAAACAGCTCTGTCTCTCATTGCCAGATCACAGATTCCTTAAGCAATAATCCCCAGAAAATAAATGTCCATGATGTGCTTCCCAGCACCTCCTTGTTCCCAGAGGGAAGCAGCAAATTAATGTCCTGTATTAGACCTGGCCAGTGTCTGGTGACACTCTGAGACAGGTTGTGACACACCTCCCTTCCACCTCCTGCCTCTTGGTGACTTGAAACACTCTTTTGCAGCCCCAAGTTTGCTGGCACCCTGTGAACTCTGGTGGTTAGGTTCTGATTCCCAGGAATGCTGCTGATTTTGTGATGGGTGTAAGAAAAGCAGCCAGGCAGCAGGTGAACCTTTCCAGCCCTGGGTATGTGGTCCCTTCTCTGAGAAGCTGCAGCCAGGATTTGGGACAAACCACTTCTGCTTCATGGCTCTAGTTCCCTGTTTTTATATGGATGAGAGACAGATTCTGATTCTGGAAGGGAGGGAAGACACTTCTCCATTACCAGGGTGGACATTCAAAGCCTGAGATCCCTCCCTCTGCTCACCTGTGTCGAGTGAGAATGTCAGAGGACTCTAAGCTCAAAGCCTTCCCTGCACCAGAAGTTATCCAGGAGCTCATTTCAGACCAGAAATGTGCTTCCCTGACTACCCATGGGAAGTGGCTGATGTTTTGTGCCCGCTGGGCACGTGGGCTCCTGCAAGACTTGGCTCAGGAGGTGATGCCAAAGGATGAAACAAGTCAGCAGTCGTCAGTTCAGCTGGCTGAGTGGAGAGCAAGTGGCTGCAAGCACAGGACCTGGTGTCACCTCAGAGGAACACCTTGGTTGCACAAGGCTGGAGGGTCCTTCCCCAGGAGGAGAGAACCAAGTGCCATATGTTGGGTCCATACTGATGTATAAGATGCAGTGGAAGCAGCCTGAGCTCCTTCCCAGCCTCAATCCCTTTCCTCCCCACTTGGAAGGAGCTGGCTGTGCCATGGCCAGGCTGGCTGGCAGCTGCAGCCTGCTGCTTTCTGCAGGCTTGTTGTGTCGGGACCATGTGCCAAGGGAGAAGAGAGGGATTGAGCACACACCCCCATCCACAGTCCCTGTCTTGCACCACTTCCATGAAAAGCAGCAGTGCTGGAACTAGTTCAGACCCACCAAGTCTCTCTCTGTGCAGACTGAACTGTTCCAAGGAGGGTTCTCAGCCCACCTGAGGCAGCAGCAGCTTGGCAGGGACCTTTGTGGTGGGGTATGTGTGGGGCAGGGACCTTTGTGGTGGGGTATGTGTGGGGCAGGGACCTTTGTGGTGGGGTATCTGTGGAGCAGGGACCCTTGTGGTGGGGTATCTGTGGGGCAGGCACTGAACAGCCCCCCTCCTGGAAAGGAGGTGGAAGGAGGAGAGCAACTCTTGACAAAGCTTGTTTGTGCCTCTACAAAAGGCTTCACTGTTTTTTTACCAGTAGCAAGAGATGGAGGTAAGATAGCAGTGACAATTAAACCAGTCTGGGCCATTCCAGAGTTGGAATTCCTGCCTGCCAAGGCTCCTGCCTGTCCCTGCTATCCCAGGGACCAGAGGCAGGAAGGGTGATGATTGAGGGCTGCCCCCTCCAGGCAGGGAAGAGGGGACATACGTGGCTTTATTAAGGTGAACTCAGGGGTGTTACCAATATCTGGCATTTTACTTAAAGCACCAACCCCTGGATTCATGTGGGAATCTCACCTTGCATTAAAATCCCAGCCCAGTAGCTTTTAGAGCTGGTGGATGCACAGAATGCTGCCCTCAGACACAGCAGAGTAGTTATTACCCTTGCAGGCTGTATGATCTTCAAGGTGATCTTGTGCAGCAGGAGATTTCTCATTTGGGGATGTTAAGGATGCTCTAGAAACTCAGTAACCACTGAAATAAAACATCTGGGGGTCTGTGTGGTGGCTGGGACAGGAGAGGGGCTGCTGGTCCTGCCCCAGACACAGGAGACAAGTGGGGGTTTGGGGGAGAACAGTCCCTGTGTGTGGTTTGTTGAAGGAACATGGTTGGAAACAGAGAGGAATTGCCACATACATAGAGAGGGTTCTGTGGAAAGGATTACTGGGACATTAAGCCCAGCTCCAAGCAACTCACACAGCAAAAGACAAATGGAGAATTAAATCAGGATTTCCAATGGAGAGAGAAAATCCATGGAAAGTCGGCAAAGTCATAGTAACTCCCTCAGCATTCCAAACAAATCCAGAGGCATCTGGAGGCTCCTTTGCAGTCAGGGCAGTCCCACAGTGATGGCACTCAGGGGCTCTGAGAGAACACCCAGTGTGCAGTGCAGGATGCAGGGCAGCAGGGGATACTGCCCTTGGCTTCCAATGCCTGTCCTCTAGCCCAGAGGATGGCTTTGGACCTCCTCAGACCTTTCCTGGATGCTTTGAAAACCTGGACCGCTGAAAAATCAGATCTGCTGCCTGTTCCTTCTCACAGCAACCACCACAGCCCTGTGAGAAACAGAGGCAGCACTTGGCCTGCTCAGCCCAACAAGTCAGGGCTGGGGTGCTTTTCCAAGGGCTGTGCCAGCCGAGTCAGGCTGTGGATCTGGCAGATGTGGAACACGTTACAACAAGGGATTTAGGGATCAAAAACATTCCTTTCCTACAGTCTTAATGCTGAGAGCAAGCACCATCCTTAATTGTGCTTGGTAAGAGAAAAAGACCTGCAGGAGTTGGATATCTCAGCGTGTGCCAGCCCTTGGTGGTGTATCTGGGGAGTCAGACCTACCCTAGACAGGAGTCTGAGGGAACTGAGAGCATCAAATCTTTCCCAGGCACACACATCCCATTTTGTATACACAATATATTCAACATCTTTGTGTCCCCCACCTCCATCAGCTGGCACAGGGCCAGGCAGCATTTTAGGGACAAAAATAATCCCCCTGAATATGAAAATCAAGTTCCAGGGGCTCAGGCACCTCGTTCCCACAGCCAGCAGCCTCTTGCTGGGGTGGAATCCTTGCCTGTGCAGGTGGAGGCATTTTCGTGCTCTGCACGGATGCCTGACCTGCATGACTCATTTCAAAGGCTTGTGGGGTTTTTAAGGAATCCAGAGAACACACTACCCAAGCCTCTTTCCTTCCTTCCCAACCAAACAACTCCTTACACACACAAGTTCATCTCACTAACAGGTCTGCAGAAGGCAATTTGTCCCACTTGGTCACGGAACCTTCCAAAGGGAATAGAGATGTTTGTCCCAGATCTCCCAAAAGCTTTGGTTGATGCTTGGACCTGTAGCACTGTGGAGAAAACACCTCAGTTTGCAGGGGCAGCACCTGTGTGTCAGGAGGGCCATTGGTTTTTGGGGGATTCTCCCACTGCCTGCCCTGCAGAGCCAGGCATTAACTCATCTTCATTAACCATAAATTAGTGGTGGGCTGCTCTGGGCAAGCAGTGGAGAGCGATTGTGCTGCTGCCCACACACAGGTGGGTTTGGAAAGATTCCCTCTGCTTTGTTGTGCATTGTCATGTGGGTTCTCCATCTTAACTCACCTCCAGCCCCGTCTCAGACTCCCAGTGACCCCAACCCCAGCCCGGCGTACCTCGGATCCCATCCTGCAGCTCCTTGGTGATGATGGGCAAGTCATCCACGTCCACAAAGTGCAGGTGTTTCTCTGGGGGCTGGCTGGCAGCAGCAGAGAGCTCCAGGTAGTTCCCCCTGCCCGTGCTGACGATGAACACCGTCACCCCCATGTCCTTCAGGAGCCGCATGGGCTCCGAGATGTCATCGGTGGAGAAACCATCTGTCACCCAAACCAGCACCTTGGGCACGTCTGGCCGGGCTCCAGCCTCGCCACTGAAGAGCTTCTCCTTGGCAAAGGACAGAGCTTTGCCCGTGTTGGTGTCTCCCATGAGCTGCTGCGTGTCCCGGATCGCCTGTCTCAGGGTCCCACCAGACAGGTACTGGTCAAAAGGGAACTCCATGGTGGGCGTGGTGCTGATGTGGATGATGCTGGTCTGGACGTCTTTGGGGCCGAAGGTGAAGGGTTGCAAAAGGTCCCACATGAACTCCTTGACCCTGGAAAACTCATAGTGGGAGACGCTGGCGGAGCTGTCCAGCAGGAAGAGGAGGTCCCCCTCTGTGTTGGAAATGGGTGGCTGGGGACCTGGAAGGGAAGGGAGAGGGGAGAGCATTAGTGGAGTGATGTGAACGCAAAAACTGCACAGGCACCTGCCAGGAAAGCTGGGTTTTCCTGGGCCAAATGTGAGAATTCAGTGAGAGATGCTGGCTGAGATGGCAGAGGCACAACCAGATCTCCTGGAGCAACAGGAGAAATCAGGCAGAGCCTTCAGAAACAGGGAACATTAAAGTTAATAGGAGGTGACTATTTACAAGAGCCTGTGGTGACACGACAAGGGGGATTCAAACTGGCAGAGAATAGATTTAGATTGGATATTAGGAAGAAATTCTTCTCTGTGGGGATGGGGAGGCCCTGGCACAGGTTGTCCAGAGAAGCTGTGGCTGCCCCATCCCTGGGGGTGTCCAAAGCCAGGTTGGACAGGGCTTGGAGCAACCTGGGATAGTGGAACCCCGTGGCAGGGGGTGGAACTGGATGATCTTTCAGGTCCCCTCTAACCCAGACCATTCTGTGATCCTGATTCTCTAAGCTAGAGAGGCCAGGAGGAGGCAGGAGACCTGCAATCCAGCTGGATTACAGCCACTTCTGTGTTCTCTTACAGCTCAGCCCTGTGCCCCAGGCATGCCCTCCAGTGACCTGGCACTGAGAGCTGAGCAGAAAATGAAAGTGAAGTCCAGGGAGCTTTCCTGTGTGCCCACAGCACTGCAGTTTCATCACCACATCACGCAGTGGAGCTGAACTGTGCCCCACAGGGCCCTGCCACTGGTTCCCAGAACTCCTGGTGGCATTCCAGCTGGGTTCTGTTTAGTGCTTCTGGCTGCACAAAGCAAGGCAAGCACACGTAGCCATGGTTCTATGATTTTTGGGGGAGGTTTAGGCTGGATATCAGGGAAAAGCTCTTCCCCCAGAGGGTGGTGGGCACTGACCAGGCTCCCCAGGGCAGTGGGCACAGCCCCAGGGCTGCCAGAGCTCCAGGAGTGCTTGGACAACACTCTCAGGGACAGGGTGGGATTGTTGGGGTGTCTGTGCAGAGCCAGGGGTTGGAACCCCTGATCCTGATGGGTCCCTTCCAACTCAGCATATTCTATGATTTTCCCTCTGTCAGAAGAAGTACAAACCACTGATTTAGCTGGCAGGACACAGGGAGAGATCCTGGCACCTCGGCTGGCACCTCCCTGGAAGAAATCACTGACCTCCCCTCTGCTCCTCACCCATCTGAGGAGTGTCACTCGGTTCCCAGATGTTGCAACAAACAGCTGGGAAAGCCTGTGGCCCTGGCAGGGCAGGGATCAATGGCCAGAGGACATTGCTCGAAGCAGTAAACAACAAGGTCACATGCACGGGCACTGGGAGGGGAATCTGGAGTTCACCTCCAGGCAGCAGACACAGGCAGAAATCCCACTGCTGCCAGAGCTACCTGCATGGGGAACAGCCCAGTGCAAACCACTGTGGATGGAACACCTGCTGTAAAGAGAAGGACATCAGAGGAGGGTCCCAGCCACGTCCTCTGGTCTGTACCCTGCAGCCCTGGGGCACCAACAGGGCTGGGTATGACACTACCAGCATTGAAACACTGGGTTTCAATACATAGCTGGGAAGAGGTGTGCTAAGAGGAAAAGCCACAGCCTCACAGCACAAGGTGCTGCCTGGAGGGCAGAAAGCATTGGTTAACAACAGCTGGTTAACAGCTGGTTAACAAAACCAACAGCTGAACCCACCGTGGGCAGGGTGTACTGTGAAGCTAAAGGGACTGTCTGTGGCTGGAGCAGAAGGCTTATCCTTCATGCAGACAAATGCCATCAGAGTTGTCTCTACCTGACCATCAGCCCTGCAGAAGATGGAAACCAATTCCTCCCGTTCAGACTTTGGCAGCAGAAAGAATCCATGAAGAAACAAAAAGGAGACAAAGGCTCTCACTACACCAGGAGCGTGACAACGCTTGCAAAGCCACTGGACAGCCCATTGTCCTTCCCCTCAGGTCTAGGTTTTCAATTCCCTCATCCTTCTTCCTGCTCCTTGTCCTGCATCCAACACAAACATGCCAGCCGTGCCAGAGGTGGGGCTGTGCACGCTGGTTACCAGCAAATCCCTGCCTTACGCAAGCAGCTGCTCCTCTCAGGCAGTCTCATTGCTTCAGACAGAAAGATGAGTGGCTCTTTGGAGACGTGCCAGCTGAGGATTTCTCACTTCCAGAGGGATTTGGAGGAAAGAGGCATCCGTGAGTGCTTCCCTGTCAGGTCTTTGCTTGGAGTAACTCTGCAGAGCTCTATCACTGCTGCCCTCGTGCTCTGCTGGATTTTGGGGAGTGACAGAGAGCACAGGGCAGGATGCTGCTGTCACTACCTGGGCAAATACAGGGAAGGGTTCTGAAGGGACTGGTGTGGGAGCAACACGTCACTGTGGAGACACAGTGCTGCCTGTTGGCTTTTCCAGGAGGAAAACAGCTGGCCAGACTTCCCTGTGATGCTGACAGGAGACATCCGCTTGCAGAGCTCCCCGTGTGCTCAGCTGGGACCTGAACACTTGCCACACGCCTGATTTACATGGCCCTTGGAGCCTGTGGAGCATAATTACAGCCAAAAAAGATCATGTCCTGTCTTGGTTAAGTGTGTTTGACATTCCACGTTTGTCTTCTCATCTCACTGTTTGGCCACGCAAGGAAAAACAAGTCCTGCTCCGAGGGGAGGCAGGTCTGGAGGCTGAGGAGATGGACTGTGCTTCCCTGTGGCCCCTCTGGATCACAGTGAGAGGCAGGAGGAGCAAGGCACCACCTCTCCCAGACACTGAGGTGTTCCCAGCAAGCCATCCAGGAGGGGTTTTATTCTTCAAACCACATCAGAGAGGTGTGTGCCAGGGGAGAGGGGCTGATCACCCACTTGACGGAGGAGCTGAGCCCCACCAAGCACAATATGCTCTTGTGATTAAAAGCCCAAAGTGCCTGTGCAGGTTCCAGCTCGTCTGTGCCACAGATTTCAGGCTGAGGGTTGAGAAATGGCCCTTCAGACAAATCCCAGCAGCAGGAAGGAAGCTGTGCTGCCATCTCCTACGATCTTTTCAGGAGTTTCATTATCTCTGCTGTTTTATTCAGTGCCTTGAGAGTTCTGGAATCATGGAATTACACCGGGTGCTGAGCTGTGCTTCAGAGATCAGTAAGGGCTCCCTACAAATCCTGTATGGAAGGGCCATGTCTTTATTTTTCACTCACTGCACCCACAGGGATGGCAACATCCCCATCCTTTTCTGCTGACGCTAGTCCAGAGTAACCCAGTGGTGACAATCCAATAATGAAATTATTATCAAAGCCCAAACTATCCAATGGACACCCCTTACACTGATACAACAGAGATCTGAATCTGGACCCAAAGAGCAAAGTGGTGGAACTGGTTGTGTGATGATGCTCTGCCTTGACTTTGTGCCTTGGTGCCTGAAGTCACTACCCATTGTCCTGAACAATCTAATCATTCCTGAGCATGTGGAAGCCCCACTGGCCACCCAGCAGCTTCTTCCCTTTGGCCACTGCAGCTGAGAATGAAGCCACAATCCTCCACCTTCAGTCAAGTGCCAAGGAAACAGGGTTATGGACGTGCATCCCGACCTCTCAAACGTGGCACAGCATCACAGCACCTCTGGACAAGCACCAGTCCCTTCCCAGGAGTCCTCCCAGGCCAGCTGCTTGCTCAGAGCTGCCTTAGGGAGCACCCAGAGGAGCTGAGGAGGCTCCACATCAAAGCTGCTGGATGGGCATCTCCCCCACCAGCAGGTTCATCCCTCTGAGGGTGTCTGGCAGTGCAGCCAAAGGCAGCACATCAGTGGCACAGCACACAGCCCTGCCTCTGGAGCAAGGCACAATCCTTCTGGAATGCCACAGCTTGCTGTGTCACATACCCTGAAGGTCTGGGCATTGTTTTGAGCCCGGGCTGGGAAGCTGCCACAAACACTCCCAGGGCAGCAGAGTGGCAGGACAATAGGAATAAGTGCTGCCTGTGTGGACTTGGAGCACTGTGACAGTGCCAGAAGCAGCAGTACCATTCCTGAAGCAGCTTGGGACACTGAGGGACAGAATCCAGCACCCTGTAAGGGGATCTGAGCCACAGACACAGCCCAACTCTGTGTACCAGAAGCAGAATCAGACCCCAGCAGTTTGGGCTGCTCTCTGAGTCCCAGGACCTTCTGTCCACACAGACAGAAGGTTCACTCTCCCTTCCCACCAGATTACACTTCCCAGGTGCAGGGAAAAGCAGACACAACCAGCAGCAACCCTGCAGCCACAGAGCCTTCTCTACTTGTGAGCAAAAAGGCAGGACAACATGAATTTCACCAGCTCAGCCACCCCGGGGTGGGATAATTCTCTGCCCCAGCACAGCAGTGCAGCCACCAGGACTGAGACATTCACCTCCCTCATGTCCCTTGTCCCACTGTCAGTTCTATAGGACCGACCCAAAACCGTTTCCTATGAACAGTATCCAAGAGAAAACATTTTAAAGAGGAATTGTAATGGTTGAGTTACAGAGATTAGCAAGAAAGCAAGACAGGGGTGGTGTTAATCACTGGGTTTACTTCTCTTTATGCACGTCCCTCAGTACACAGGTAACAGTGAGGAGCAAGGATTTTTCCCGTATGATTACACTGAAATCTGCAAGTCTTTGAAACAGTTCCCTTTTCACTACTGGAAACAAACAAGACAGAATCTCTAATAGGCAATTTTAGACAGGTTTGATTGTTTGTTTTGTCCTTGTGCCAGCAAAGGGAGATACAAGTATAACTATACACCTAAAGCATCAATACAACCTCAGCTTTTATTCTGAAAAGGGCAGAGAAGAAGGTCCGAGAAGCAGGAGGTGTTAAATGGGGGAAAGCACCCGGGGAAAGGGGCACTCACCTCGCTCAGGTGTGTCCTGTCCTGCAGCAAAGCGCAGCCACAGCCCAAGGGAAAGCACTGCCTTGGCCAACATGGCAAAGCCTGGTCCGGGGCAAACTACCTTAAATCCACCAGCTGGGCTCTGTGAAGGCAGATGGAAAGCTTAGGATCAGTCATATTACGTGCAGGGATCCACCAGGTCCCGGGGTGCCACTTCCACGCTGCTCATGCCGTGGGATCTGCTTGCTTCTCCCCGTGTGTTTCGCAGGGCTGTGGTGTTGGCTCTGGCTCCTGGAGGCGATTTCCCTTCCTCTCCCCCCACCCCACTCCTTGTAGAGTCATAAATCCATCCTGACAGGAATAGCTGGAGGAGAGGCACACACACAGCACCCCTGCTGCTCTTCCTCTGCCCAGGGAAGCTTGCCCCAGGAGCAGGATTCGGCTGCAGTCTGAGCACAGCTGGGCTGGTTTGAAAAATATATCCCTAGAGATAAAAACTTTGGCCCTGCCAGACACTGGCAGCAGGCCAGCGACCAAGGAGGGAAGAAAAGGAGAGAAAAGCTCAGAGAAATCCAAAAGCTCTCCGCTCTGGAATGAGCTGGAAGAAGGGAAAACACGTATATAAAGGAAAGGAAACGTAGAAAGGCTGGGGAGCTGCCCTGCCCTGGGAATATTGGCTAATCTTCTGGGAGGAGGCGCAGAGCATTCCACAGGTCCTAGTGCTGCCCAGCGTGTCCCTGCCCAGGCTGGGGGACACACAGGGGGACACACGGACCTGCTGTGCCCTGGGGAAGGGCTGGTGCAGCCACTCAGACAGGCAGAGCCTGCAGGAGGGAGCTGCTGCTGGGGTGGGAGCATTGGGAAAGGGCATGAAGGAATATTGGGAATTGCAGCTGGTACAGGTAACAGCCTGCTGAGTGCCCGTGGATCATCTCCTTCAGTGTGGTGTTAAACACATCCTCACGTCTGGGGGAAAGGGCATGAAGGAATATTGGGAACTGCAGCTGGTATGGGTAACAGCCTGCTGAGTGCCCATGGATTATCCCTCTCAGCTTGGTGTTTAATACATCCTCAGGTCTGGGGGAAAGGGCATGAAGGAATATTGGGAATTGCAGCTGGTACAGGTAACAACCTGCTGAGTGCCCATGGATTATCCCTCTCAGCCTGGTGTTTAATACATCCTCAGGTCTGTGGAAAAGGGCATGAAAGAATATTGGGAATTGCAGCTGGTACAGATAACAACCTGCTGAGTGCCCATGGATCATCTTCTTCAGTGTGGTGTTAAACACATCCTCAGGTCTGGGGGAAAGGGCATGAAGGAATATTGGGAACTGCAGCTGGTATGGGTAACAGCCTGCTGAGTGCCCATGGATTATCCCTCTCAGCTTGGTGTTTAATACATCCTCAGGTCTGGGGGAAAGGGCATGAAGGAATATTGGGAATTGCAGCTGGTACAGGTAACAACCTGCTGAGTGCCCATGGATTATCCCTCTCAGTGTGGTGTTAAACACATCCTCAGGTCTGGGAGTCTGAATCAAAGGGACTCACAAGCCTAAAGATGAACCTGTGACAAACATCTTCCTGGGTGTAGAGGCTGAGGGTTTGTCAAATACCACAGACCCCAAGGCTCAGCCTTGGCTGGCTGCAGCCTCTCAGTGTCCCTGTGTGCAGGAGAATCTGCCAGAGCACAAACCAAACCAAATCCATTTCCCTCCTCCTGGCAGTCCTGCTCTCCATATATCTGCTTTTGGCTCCTACTCATCAGGTAGAGGTGATAACAGTCCTTTTCCCTTTCTCCTTGGAGGTTTTTACATGTGCTGCTTCTGGATAGATCCAAGATGTTCCTAGGAGAGGAAAAAGCTGGAAAGTTACACCTAATTATGAAGAGACTCATCAATCGTCACCTCCTTAACACAGGGAGTGACCAACAGCACAGGCTGAAAAATTGCAAAGGAGGAATGTTCAGAATTTTGTGGGATTTATGAAACCAGTGAGCAATATTTCCTCCAGTTTGATTTTCTCTCCCCTGGGGATTGCAAAAAAGTGAACAGGAGTTAGGGGCCAAGGAGTGTGCAGGGTGGAAAAAACTTGTATCCAAACTTATCCATCAAGTGCAAAGTCATAACAGGGCTCAGAAATCAGATCCAATTGAGAGACCATGGATTCAGACAGCTAATTAAACTTCCTGGGCACTTGTTTGGGTTCCTCTCCCAGTCTGGTACCATCTGCATCCCAAAGGAGCTGTACAATAATGAGTGACAGCCTCAGCCACTGCTTCATATAGGCTGGGATGAGCATTATCCCAGGAAGCCAAGGGAAGGAGACACCCCTGCTCTCATACTGAGATGCCCCTCCAAGGTGACATCTGGATCCTGAGGCAGTGGGAAGAGCAGGTACCCTGGCAGTGAAGCTGTCAGTCTGCAGCCTCATGTGGCCAGGAAACTTCCAAGGAAAAATTACACAGCAAAGCAAATCACACCATGGTCTGATTCCCCAGTCTGGGCAAATTCCTCAGCTCCTTTTGCACAGGTTCTCATTCGGTTCAGGTGCTGCTCTGGTGACCACGGTGGCAGCCAGGAAGGCAAAAGGCTTTCCAGAGCTGTGCTGAGTGAAGGACTTGTCCATCCTCATCCCTGTTCTCTCCTGCTGTGGATGTCCTGCCTTCTATTCTCACTCTTGTTGGATTCTGGATATGGAACATGGAAAGGGAAGCAAGTGTTGCCCTAATCCAAACCATTTCCTTCTCATCCACTAACCCAGACTCTGCTGCCTCATCCTCCTTCTGCCCCATTGCCCCATGACCTGTTCTGAGAAAACGAGCTAGAAATGCTCTGAGTCCAGTTCCCAGGGCTCTCAAAGGCACCCTCAGAGCCCCTTGACTAGGGCTGGTGGGTATATGGAGACGATTCCCTTCCATTACTCACTTCCCAAGGAAGTGTTGCTCATCTTAGAATAATTCCCTTTTTCGTCAGCTTATCAATGGGAATGCCATTCAGTCTCACACCCTGCAGCCTGGAGGGATTTCAGCCTTTATGTCCCTGTAAGTCCTGCTGGGATAGGTTGGAAGCAGGAAAAAGCAGCCTGGAAAATAATTAGATCTTGCACAGTTTTGGGTTATTTTTAAACTCCGCAGTAATTGGCAAATCCTGTTTCCAGTAAGACTGGTGCCTGCTCCTGCTGATTCTTTCCTGGATGCATCCTGCACTCTGAAGCCAGTGGTGTCAGTCCAGATTTGCTCCTGTACAAATGAGATCAACCCCTGGCTGCAGATCTCAGCTCAGGCTCAGCTCCCCATCACTGCTAAGCTCAGCTTCTCCACCTGCCTCGGCTGCCTAAAATTTGCTGAGGCTGATCCAAGCCATGAGGTGCCAAGCTACAGACCAGCTCAGGATGAATAAAGAATTGAAAACAAAACAAAAAAACAACAAATAAAAGCCACCAATCAAGCCTATTTTTGGCTGTGATGCTGCTGAGGCTCAGGCAGGTACACATATATATTGTGGAGCAGGAGCCCTGAGTGCCCTGCCCTGGGGAGGTTTTGGTGTCCTGCAGCAGCTGCTGAGACATTCCAGGGATGTAAACAATACACAATTTCTGAAGAGATGCAACATCCTCTCCGGGACAAATCAGTGCAGCTGGAACAAAGAGGCTTTCGGGAACACAGCCTTGTTTCAGCTCCACATAGGCGGGTTTGTTTGCAGGGGTATCTATATATGGCAGTTTGGAAATTCCCCATTTGGAAAGGAAGCAACGTGGCTTCACAAGCCCCGGGAGGATGATGAGGGGGAAAACTTCCCCTGGAACTCCAGGGAAGGCTTGTGCAGCCCAGCACAGGTGGGAGGATACCCCAGGGGCCAGGAATCCAACTGGAGTGTGTGTCCCATGGAAGGCCAGCCCTCAGCCCAGTTCTGATGCAGAGGATGCCGAGAGCAACTGGACCACCCCCAGCATCCCCAGCCAGCTCCAGGCGTCCCCCCAAACTGAGCAGGGACAGCCCATCCAGCTGCCCCCACTGTGCCACACAACTCCTGCACAGCCAGAGGGCATGAACTTCAGCTCCCTGACCCCAGAAATGCCAGCCTGACTTCCAGCAGAGGATCAAGCCCTGTGTTGCCACTTCTCAGTTAACAGTGTGTCATGTACTCTCCAGCCTCAAGTCATCTCTTATTTTTGTTTGACTTGGGAGACAAACTACAAAAATAGATGTGTTTACTTGCTGCATTCACCAGTTTTATGTTTCTCAGAAGTTGATCAGTGCCTAGGAATGACTCCACAGTGAGGTAAAGTCTAGCTTACAGATGATCTCTTTTATCCCAAAGCATCCTACAAGGTCACAAACACAAGAAAACAGCCACTTCTAGGGTGAAGTGCAGAAGCCACTGAGACTCTCAACCCTACATTCAGAGTATCTCAAGCCCAGAGATTTCATTTTCTCCTGCCTGGAAATGCTGTAATTCCTTTGACTCATCCTAACTGCTCACAGCTAGAGCAGGGCAAACCAGTGAAGGGGTAAACCAGGAGAAACAGCAAAAGAAAACATGGATCACAGCTCTTGCAGAGGCTCCTGGATCTCTCTTCTTGTCAGGTGGGTCAGAAATAGCCCAGCTCGCCAGCCCTGTCTCTCCCTGTTACTGTGAGGGCTGCCCTGGTGTGCAGCAGGCTGAGTTAAGAGCTGTTGGGATGTCAGAATGATCCTCCAGCCCTCTGCAGAGCTGCCAGTGCTGTCCACATGCATCAGCCTCCCCGCCAAGGAAGAGCTGAGAGAGAGCCCTTTGCCTTCACTGCTTCATCCCAGGACGAGGAGGAGGAGCAGGGTGGGAACACTGATCCTCCAAATGAACAGGCAGGGCACAGGCTCAGCCATCCTGGTGTGTACCGGAGCACAGACCCCCCCAAATCACACACTGCCTGTGCAGTGAGCCCAACCCCAATTCCAGGGCAGGAGGGCATGGATGGAGCCTGAGTTGTGACCAGAGCAGTGTTCGCAGACCCTGCTTTGCAGTGACAGCACTGCCATAAATTAAAGGGTGGCTGCTGCACAGAAAGAACTGACCCCACAGAGCCAGGAGCTGCCCAGGAGGGAGGGCACAAACCTGGCTGGGTCCCTGATGGTCCCTGGCAGAGACCCACCAGGTCCTTAGGGCCATCACCTCCTTCCAAAGACTGGAAGACTTGTCTCAAAGGCTTCACAGCTCCCTGGTCACACAGAGGACTTTGGGAAGAGTGGCTGGTTCAGATTTCTGTGTCCTTGCTGACCCAGCTTCTCCATGCAGCTCACACTAATTCCTTGGACTTAGCTGGGCACATGAGTCCAATGGCTCTGAACAGGGGGAAGCTTTTATGTTTGGCCCTGAGAATCTCTGGCAGGGATTCTCCAAGACTTCAGATTCCTGCTTCATTTTCTTCACAAAAGAGGATTTTACTGCCTTTTCCCCTGCTGGACCCAAACTGTAGCCTCACTTTCCTTGCCAGGAACCCAAATAGCTCCAAGAATTGGAGCCACTTCTAAGCAGTACAAGTGAGGTCTGGCTTAGTGGTCAGTTTTATACCAAAGGCTATTCTTTGGAGTGGATAGTATTCCTTATTGCTTGACTTTTATCCCTTATCTCTATCCTGTTAGGAAAGCCCAGGCGACCAGGAAATGCCAAATTTAAGAGAATCTCCTTAGAACTGGATTTCCTGAGGAATTTCCACCTCCACAATAAGCTGCTCTTTCCCACTGAACAGCAAGATCTCAGCGTTGAGAACTCTCAGCCTCTCTCAATAATTGTAGGCTCTTAACACGTCAGTCTGGGGGAAAGAAAAGCCAATTTGGAGCATCCTGCAGGCGTTTGCACACACACACAAGAGCAAGACATGGCAGAGCCAGCCTCCTGCACGGATACAGAGGAGACTGCATTTGGACAGCCTTCCCAGCTTGTTTGTCTGCAGGGTGTCTCAGGGAGGAGGCAGCAAAGAAACAACCAAAGCAAAGGGTATCAGATTCCCTCCCCAGGAGGCTGCTTTGTCATCTGTTTTGCTTATTTTACCTTCTGTCCCCAATTTCTTTGAATCCCAGCAGTAATTGTTAAGGCTTAATGCAGTTCTGACACGCTGCTGGGTGGGTTTTGCAGGGCTCAGTTAACTCCATCATGACTTTTAGCTGCTTATTTGGACAACAGTGCTGTTCCATCCATCTCTGGCACACCTTCCAGGCACTGGTGGCATAAGGAGAGGCCATCAGGGCATTATTTCCCCTTCCCAAGCTCATTCCCTGGAGCCACAACCCACTGATAGCCAGGAACAGGGCAACAGCACAGGAGAGTTCCTGCTGCTATCAGCTGTGTTTTAGGTGTGCTCTATTTTTAGAGGCTTGTCTAAATCTTGCCAGGCTCTCAGCGTGGTGGGTGGGGGGAAGCAAGGCAAGGACAGTGATGGATGTGTCTCTGAGCCCCCCCAGCCCATGCAGTCACAACAGGAAAGGGAAGCAGCGTGTGGCTGCTCAATTCCTATCAGGAGAGACCTCCTGGCCCCCACTTCAAGTGCAGCTGCAGCAGTGCTGGCCAAGCTCTGCTCTCTGCTCACAGCCTGGAATTCAGACCAGAATGAGGCTGATTTTCCATCAGCCTCAACACCCAGGTGACAGCTCGAGCCTCTCCACTCCCAGCTCTGCAGCCTTCCTGTTCTTCCCCTCATGGCAGCAGCCTTTGGGACCAGTGAAGCTTGGCTTCAGGATAAATACCATCCAAAAACTGGCATGCTGGGGTGGGACAGGTTCAGCACTGCTGTGGCTGCAGCAGAGGAGCCCAACTGGACCAGTCTGGGACAGGGACTTCCAGTTATTTCTGTGGTCCAGCTGCCAGAAAGGCTCTGACCTCCAGTTTTAGGGTTTATAACGTGGCTGTCCCTAAGGTGGGCTTTGCTCAGGGCTCACTTTGCATCCAAAGCCTTTTACCCCCCTCTCAGAAAAAAAGGCAAAAGCCCCATGTGAGCAGGAACAAAGCCTGGAGCACAGAAAACAATCCCCCTTTTTGTGAGAACCCAGCAGAGGCAGCTGGGGAGTGAGTGGGAGGGAAGGGAATGACTCCCTGTGCCGTCAGCAGGGCTCCTCCAGCCCAGCTGACCTTGGCCAGCTCACTCCATGCTCCTGGAACACTTGGGAACTTGTCCCCCCCGTGCTGGGCAGTGTCAGAGGGGACACAGCATGGCATCAGGTCTGATTCAGCTCCAAGGTTCTCCTTCAGGGCACTGATTCTTCATTTTCCACACGTTCAGCGAGTTGTAGAGGTGCAGGTGCCTCGTGGGTCCAGGCATGGGTGCTCTAAAGCCACAGACAGGAGGGGACAATCAGCACGTAAATGCTGGAGGAAAAGTCCTACCTGGACATCAGCAGAGCTGAACAGAACCCACCCAACCCATCACCCAACCCCACAGTCTTTGCTGGCACAAGAGAGCTGAGCCAGCCAGGCTCCTGGCAAGCTCGGGAGGGACAGGATGGATGTGGGGCAGGACACTCTGCCCCTGGACAAGGCTGCCCCTGCCCACACAAACCAACCCTCAGGCAAGGCTCTCGTGCCCTTCATCACCATCACAGGCTCAGTCTGAGGTCAGTCATTAATTTTATCAATTAAAGGGGTGGAGGAGGGCTGGGGAGACTTCCAAGGAGTGAACAGTCACTTCTTTCTGTGGGAAGGGACCAGTTCCACCACGGGCCACCCAGTGCAGGCAGGAGCCTCAATGCACTCGATGCCAAGGCTGGGGGACACAATCCTGTATTACCCACCTTGAACTCACTGCTGGAAAGAGCCATCCTGAGATCTGAGAGGGCAGGATGAACTTGCTGAAATCTGAGAGTAATAAAGGGGGGAAAGACTCCCTACCATCAACAAGTTGCTGTTTACAGTCAAAAGAAGACAGATTAGAGATCCTGTTGCATAAACAAGCCCCAGGGAGCAGAGGGTTCTGCTGGGAAACACTCAGCCTGACAGCCATCCCTTCCTCACTGCAAGTCCTGCCAGCCTTTGTCCTCCCACATCAGCCCAGGGAAATAGCTGCAATTCCAGAAGTCCATAAAGAAAGAGGTGACTTGATGCATGCAAAACCATCAAAACAATTCCCATCTATTTTGGGGATAAGAGACTTTTGTTCCAGAGCTGGGTGCTGTAATGCCTGACCCAATGAGGAAAGGACAACAAGAGCACAAATATTCCCCTGCAAATAAGTGGCACTATTAGACAGAAATGTCCTCTCCTCTCCCCACCCTTCCATGGAGGCTCCCTCTGCAAGATGAATTTCCTTGATCAGACAAGAAAGAAGAGGCAGGTGATGTGAATGCAGAGCCACATCTACACTCCTCACTTCCCAACAGGAAAAAGGAGTCAAATCAAATCCAATAAGAAGCATTGCTGAAGTTGGAAAGGAATTGAAATCCATTAGGCTAAAGAGATTAGCCACATGGAAATCTGCCACTGCAGCAAATTCCTAGAAATGGTCCTAGAAATCCCCTGAAAAATGTGATGGGTCACAGGGAATGCCACTGAACAGAGAAATTAGTATGTGGAAACAGCAACTGAGAACAGCTGCACTCACACCAACACTGACCCCCATCTCTGTGCATGATTATACTCCAATCCTGATCATTACTGGTAATTTGCAATTCCAGTTATTTCTCCCCTTCCACTGAACCAAGAAATAAAGTAATACTTACCACTTCCACAGTCATTTTCACTGCTGGCTCCCAAAAGAAGCAGCCAAGCAAAGCTGCATGTATTTCTATATGGATGGGATACAGGGCAGAAATGGAAATCTCTGGAGGTTCTGCTGCTCTTCAAGAGGTGCAGAAAAGCCGTGCTCACACTGGGCTGCTCGAGGTGTGGGGCCTGCCCTGATCCCTGGTCCTGCAGAGGAAATCTGGCAGATCCTGTTTTGCAGAGTTCTCCCACACACGGGGCTCTTTCTGCCTCTGCTTCCTGGCACCTGTCAAGGACGGTGCTGTCGTGATACCCTGCCAATAAAAGACACTCTTCCTCGAATGTGTTGTCTCTCTTTCCTCATCTCTGGGACTGACAAGCTCTTGAGAGGCCATGGGAAGGTGCTCAGGAATGGAGGTGACACATGGAACATGAGGGAGAGGTGTCCCTAAGGGGTAAACAAGGAAAACTGATGGACAATGGACCTGTGAAACTGAAAAAAGGGCTTTTTCCTTGCAGTCTTGCCCCTGGACTATCATCATGCACACAGGCTAGCAAGATCTCTGTCTTTGCATGGAATTCCCTACAAATCTCCAGAGCAGGGGTGAGATCTGGGGGTTCTTCACTCTACTCTCCTGGCCCTTCAGATGAAGGGCCATCCTTCAGATCCATCCTCTGGCTGGATGGGAGGAGACACCCATTGCTCCAGTTTTCAGCAGCAGAACCCAGTAAAAACCCAGTAAAAACGCAGTGTTTCCACCCCATCTGTCAGACCTCTGACCCCAACAGGAATCAAAGTGTGCCAGGACTGCAGACCAAAAAGCAGACAGTTTTAGCACAGGGATTCCTGGAATCACTTTCGTTACGGTTCGTCATTAATCAGTGAGGAAAGACTTTCCTGTGTTGCAGTTTTGGAAGGAGCACCAAAGCTGGAGACTGAGCCATGTCATGTATGCTGCAGTGAGTATCCTAAATCCTTCTGGAGGAGAGATGGAGGATGCCAGCAGGAATTCAAAGACACTTGTGTCCCATGGTAGACCATAGTAAAACATCCTGCACATGGTGGGTCATGAGCTCAAACAGAATGTGTTTAATTTCTGGTTGTGAGCGATCCAGACACAGGAGGAACTCCAACAGTGACCTCATGGAATTGTGTTGTGCCAGAGGAACACTTGGCCAGGCTTTGGAGGGAATTTTCCTTGTCTCCAGAAGGTTCATGGGGTTTTGCTGACCAGGAGTGACAGGGAGATGGTGCATCTGTTGTGAACAGATGCAATCCTGGGGTATGGTTATGCAGGAGAACAACCTTCATCATCTGTGGGTCCCTTTCTTCTACCTTTCTAGGCTTTCCTGGGGCAAGAAAGGGGACTTTTGGATCTCCAGCTTTTCCTTCTAACCATTGGTGGTGGGAATCTGTGAGTTACTGTGAAAAGGTTCAGCACAAACGTGGCTTTATTGCTTTCTGGTGGAAAGGGAATTCTGTGGCTGCAACGTTGGTACTCCAAGAAATCTCCAGCTGTGTTTTTCCAGCTCACATGTCATAACAAACCCCATTCTCCATCACTGCTATCTTGATGAGACAACCTCAAAGGCTTGTCATACCCTTTGGGTACCACACTGGCATGGCTAAAATTATGGCAAGGAGCAGCAAGATGTTAAATGATCAAGGCAAGCACCAAAAAGCCCCAGAAACAAAGGGCCCTTCATCAAGAACCCAAGCAACTGAGGTGAATTCCACCCGCAGTACCTGTGCAAGCCCAAGGAAACCTGATTTGCCAAGTGCTGACAGGAATGGTCTGGCCCAGGTAGACAGGCAGGCACAGAGCCATGCCCCACTGAGAACAAACTGGGGAAAATCACAGAATTAGTCACACCCTTATTCAGCTGCATGACATCCTTAATTGCAACCAGGCAAAAGGGGTTTGTGCCTTTCTCCTCTTTGTCTGTGGGATACTGAGTATTGCATCATTAATAAGCAGTAAATCAGGAGGCTGAATGAGCCCTTTCCCTGTAACCTGAACTGAAATCCTCTGGTGCTCTGGCTGATTTCCTCTCTGGGCTTCTCTTTTTTTTTTCTCTCTGGATTTCTAAGTATCTGGAGCCCAGTTGTGACTAGAGAGCAAAGCCAGAATATCCCAAGCAGTGTTTGCCTGGTGCATCTGGCTCAGATGGAGTCAGACAGCACATGAAACGTGTCCAGCAGCAGGTGAAGTGCAGCTGTGCCTGCGAGAAAAGTGCCCTGTTTGTAACAACATCTGTCCCCAAAGCTGGGACAATTCCACCCTCCCTGTCTCTGGGTCAGGACCTCAGGAGGGGAAAGGCAGTGTGAGAGGGGAAAGCCATTTCCAAGAAGAAATAGGAGCTACCCAAAAGCAGTTTACAGAAAGCTGGTTGGAACTCTCCCCTCCTTCCCATGCCCTGTTGTGGTAAAGCCCACGTTTCTGGCAGGTCCCTGGATGTGCTGTGTGGCTGAATTCATTTCAGGACAAGGACAAGGATAAAGATAAGGGTTTGATTTCCCAGCTGGACTCAGCTAACACTTGCTCCTCTCAAACAGTGAGTGCTCTGTGAGTGGAGGGCTCTGTTTACATCTCGGTTGATTTAGGAAGGCTGAGGGATCCGGGATGGCTGAAAAGGTGGGACTCCCAAAGTAAGGGCTGGTGGCCAGCATGGGACCATGGTCAGCACAGCTAAAAGAGAAACTAGAAGGCCAAGAGGCAATTTTTTCTAAAATGTGCTAAGCAGAGCCCCAGCCTCAGCATCACAAGGGGAGCTGAAACAGCCTGGATTGATGAGGGGAAGCTGGTGAAGGAGTCAGGAGGGCTTTTCAGGGACAAGGCAGATATTCTGGGCTTTCAGCAGGAAGGCTGCTCCCCTGGTTTCTATTTTTACTTCTGTTCATCTGTGTAGGGTCTAGGGCTTGGTTTCCTCAGCTCTATCCAAGCACTTGAGGAACAATGAAGGAGGCACGAGTGACACAGGCAGCATCTGAAGGCAGAGGAGCAAACCAAACAGCACTGCTGTTTCCCTGAGTGCTTTGTCTGGGCTTTTTTGGCTTTGCTTCTTATCTCTCCCCGAGGTTCACACAAGCCATTGAAACCCTGCACATCCTGTCTGCTTTTTACCTGCTGGAGGATTGCCCACCGTGTCTCAGGGGGCAGGAGCACACCAGGATCTCCTGGGGTGACCCAGCAGTGCTTCCCACGATGGGCTGGGTGACCTTTAGGATGTTGAACCCCCCAGTTGTGCCGACAGTGGAACAATTTGCTTCATGCAGAGATGTCCTGTCTGCCAAAGCAGCCCCAAAGACAGGATGTCAGAACAATCTCCAGCTCCTCAAAGGGCTGGGAATGGCTTTTCAGCTTCCCCTTAAATATCCAGTGTGATAACTGGTGCCAGCAGATCTGGTCAAAGCCCCAGTTTCCAGAGCCCGACAAGAATACGCTGAAAGACCACAGGAAAACAGCACAATTCTGCTTCCCCTTCCTCCTCCCCAAATATCTGTCCCAAGGAGTTCCTTTCAGTGGTACCAAAGGTGGGCCATGGCTGCTCTGTGCTTCACAAAATCCTCAACAGCCTTTGACTGCATCCTGCTCTGTCCCACGCCCTGGAGGTGCCAGGGATGTGAGAAGGGCTCAGAAGCAGCTTTTCTGAACAGCAGATCCCAAGTGCAGATTGCTTTCATGGGACACCCACTGCAGCCAAGTGCATCCCTGTGTTTCCTCCTGCAAACCAGGGATCTGCAGCCAGCTCCCCTTTCACTCCTGGCCTCCTGCCCTGTCTGCTCCCACACCAGCCAGCACTTTCTCTTTGCAGTTTTCACCGTGTTATCTAAAACCATCTTCCTTAGTGGGGCTGGAACGAGATGATCTTTGCAGTCCTTTCCAGCTCAAGCCACTCTGTGATCCCTCAGGCAGGTTCTCACTCCTTTGCTGGAGAGAGACAAGGGAGGTGCAGGGGCTGGGAAGTTGTGATGATCCCCTTGCCCTGATAATCACATGAACTGCCAGCCCCCCGGGATGGGCACAGCAGTCACACACAATGTCAGTGGCATTGCATCACTTCACAAGGGCTTTAACACACTTCCACAGCCTCCTGCTGAGTGCCACGCTGATGGAAAGGTGTTGACAAAAGAGTCGTTTTAGCACCCTGGTTTATTAGCTCTGCTGCTGAAGAGCAGGAGCAGAACAGTGCTTTTGGGTGAGAGGGAGGGATTAACCCTCCTCTTCATCACCACTTCACTGCTGCCAAGGAAGTTACAGAGCCAGCACCTCTGTAAAATGCTCTGGTAGCTGCAACAACTCCCTAAATGCTCCTCAGCTGGCACAGCTCAACAGGCAGCTCAGAGCTGGAACACCCTCTGAGGGCCAGTGCCCCTTGCCATAACTCCCAGTCATCCTACTGAGTGCAGGCAAGTCCTGAGTACACATCCTTGTGCTCTTCCTTGCAGCAGGCTCAGGAAAGAGGAGCCCTCAGGCCTGGCTTTGGGGAAGGAAGCCAAGGACAGCTCCAGCACCCCTGGAGCACAGCTTCAGGTTGTACTTCATTTGGAGTAACTAGAGCAGATGCTCAGCGTCCCTTGTCCTCACCCCCCCTGTGACACAGGCATTCGTGTGGCCAGGGAGGAGCTGGCTTGGAAAGCTGACAGGGATTTTTTAATTGCTTCTGGCATCCCAGGGCACCCACCCACAGCATGGGCTGGTCCTGCTTGCCCACACCAGCGCCAGCATTTCCATGAACTCATGGCCTGGCAGAGGGGAGGAATGCAAAGCACAGCCCCTGCAGCTCTGAGCATCCGACATGGACAGCTCATGGCTCCTCTGAAAAATGGCTCTGTCTCTTGGGCTGATAAATGTCCCTGGTTTTGTCCCCTGGGGAGTGGGGTGAAGAGCCTTCCCTTGGGCTGCCACCACACAACCCAGGAGAGTTGCCCAGCCTGCCTTGGCATCACTCTTTCCCGGGGGGATGATGGCAGTCCCGACAATCCTGCTGCCACAAACAGGCAGAGGGATTATTCCCAGCAGCTCTGTGGGAGCTGGGGTCCTATTCAGCTGCAGGAGATGGTTGTGACAGAGAGAAAGCAGTGGCTGAGCTTTGGGAGGGGACTGGGGGCACTCAGAGACAACGTGTGCCTTGTGCCAGGGCACACCACTGATCCCCCCGAGCCTCCTTTTGGAAAACCACACTGTATTTTCCAGCAATAGCATCATGCCATCCCATACTCCCTCCCACTTTTTCAGCCCTCACCAGCTAAATAGGGTCAGGTCTGGCCAAAATTCCAGGGACAGTCACAGAAAGAGGGCTCCAAGCCAGAATCCGTGCCCAGCTGGGTGGAGGGATGGGGAGCCTGCAGGGTGGTCAGTGCCACTCTGGGCTGGGTACAGAGGCACAGAGGGCACAGAGGATGTCCCAGGCTCAGCCCCACAGCCCCATCTCGAGGCGTGGGCACCCCCAGAGCAGCTGCTCCTGCAGGCACACAACCAGCTACAGCAGGCATTTGCAAACAGCACACGAAATTAGGGGGAATTCCATCCTGGAGCACAACAGGCAGCTAAAGGGGAGACCAAACCCACAGTCAGTGGCCCAGGGGAGGATCCCCAGGACAGGGTGCAGTTTGTGACCCATTTCTACAGGCACTCACATACAAGGAGGATCAGCTGAGGGAAGGGGCCCTTGGCAGGCACTCCCTGATTATTCCTTCTTTAATTCCTTCCATTCATTCTGAGTTCTCCAGCAGAGCTGGAAACAACAACAAGTGACCAGTTAGCTCAGGGAAAGAGAAGGGAGGGGAAGGAGGACAGTGGAAGCTTCCCCGAAGACATTTGAGTTACAGTGAAGAATTAGCAACCCAAATGGAGAGAGCACAAGAAACTGTCCAAACATATGTCATTGGGTTATATTACCAGGCAGATCCTGCCAAATTAACCTGGAGAGCTGTTCACAGAAAGCTGAGCACTTGGAGCCTTAAACTGCCCGTGAGGGGATGGGGAGCAATCCATCCTCTCCTGGTATGTGCAGCAGGTTCCAGCTTCCTTTCCCTGGCCTCCCTCAGAGGAGGAATGTAGCATCCTTCCAATACATTCCATGTTGTCCTTGGCTCTAAAAGATGATATTTCTGATTGCAGTTCAGCTTGACAGATGGTTTGTATTTGCACTACCCCCAGCTGAGAGCTCCAATAACTGGAGGCATCAGAGGACTGATAACCACTGAGACATGGCATCTTCCTAATGACTTCATCTGGACTCTTCAGTGATGAGAGAGGAGCAGGAAAATACAAATGAACATGTACCTGACCAAAAGCTGGGTGGAAATGTATTTTAGTGTCTTCTAAGGCACATCAGTACCAGGTTAGTGCCATGGCTCTGAGCATGGAGATGTCACAGGGAAATTAAATCCACACATGGTTTGGACTTGAAAAATCCCAGTTCAAACACATTTCTTTCTGTCCTCCTGCAGCACCTTGCTGAGCAGAGCTGTGCTCAGGACTCTGGGCTGGTTTGGGAACTCTCAGGACAAAGCCCTGCCTGTGGGAGTGCAGAGGAGGCAGCACCACATCTGTGGGCACAGTCCCTGCCTGGCACATCAGCCCTGCACACACCAGGCTGGCACCGCTGCCCTCAGCATCAAATCCAGGGCTGAGGATATTGGGGATGGCTCTGTACTCCCTACAGGAAATTTAGGATCAAACCAGTTTCATCTCAGAGCTACAGCACTGCTGGGAATGCCTTATTGTGGGCTCTGCCCGTGCCAGGACACCCTGAGGAACAGCCTGAGCTGTGTGTTCTGCTACTGAGGGTTCAGGCAGATTCATTTCCCCTTTGTTATTAAAATTCTCTGTAAAGCAAAATACCAAATGAAATCATTTTTATCTTTATTAGGAAGTCTGTAGCAAATAACTCGGAGTGTCTTTGCAGGGACAGCAGTGGGGATGGTTCACTACAATACTTGCACCACAGCCAGGCTGAAGAATCCTTTCCTTGTTAAAGCAGTTGGGTTAAATGACAGGTGAGCAAAAGGAACAGCAGTTCATATCAAATATCTGTACCCAGGGAGCTGACATTGCCCCCAGGCAAACCCTTGTTATCCTGTAGCACGATATCTTCTTCCCATGGAACAGAACTTTCTTATTTTCCCTCAGTCCTGCCAGAAGCTGACAAGTATTTTTCTCCTTTTTTTTTCCCCCCTCCAATTCACTGTCACCTGTAGCCACCCCTGGTTATTTCTCAGGGTGGTACCAGGGGCCATGAAGGGCAGGTAGACTGGAAAAATCAATCCTCAGAAAGAAAACAGGAATCAACCTTTTACTTTACAGTGCTTTGTAGTGTGGAACAACAGGTACAGCATGGCTGTTCAAGACAGAACAGAATGAAACTCCCTGGAGGGATTTGGCATCACCTTTATTTCTACAGAACACTGGAAATGGTTATACTGGGGAGGCAGGGGAAGACCATCCAGTGGGAACACAGAGCCTGCAGGGATCAGCAGCACACAGACCCCACTAAAACACCACAGAGACCCCGGGGATTGGAAAGGGTGAAGCTGCTGTGCCTTGCCCTGCCTCTCACACACACTGTGCTTTCCCCCAGCTGCAGCTTTGGGCGTGCTGTGTGACAGAGGAGCTGGGACAGAGGAGCTGGGACAGAGGAGCTGTGCCATCACTTCAGACACCACTGAGATCAAGAGGGAGCCCCAGCTGAGCTGGCTGAGCACCAGCCCAGGCGCTGTGGGAGCTCTGCAGGGTCCCAGGGAGGGAACACGAGCTGGTGAGGAGGGACAGGGTGGGGAGAGGATGGTGCTGGCGCTGCCAAAACTCACACCCATGCCTTGACCTGAGTGTTGCAGCCCCTGGCACAGGCACAGGGACCTCCCCCCTCGTAGTGACACCACTTGCCCCCCTTGTACACGGCCAGGCTGTAGGGCTGGAAGCACATGAAGAGCCGCAGGCGCCGTGCCAGGCTGCAGTAGATGGCCATGGCCACCACGATGAGCGGGGACATGATGACAAAGCCGAGGATGATGAGGGCAGAAGAGCTGTTGTCATCCAGGATGCTCTTGCAGTAGCGGGCAGAGGAGTGCAGCACCTGTGGGGAGAGCAAGGCAGAGCTCAGAGCCCCAAAATCAGTCACTAACAGTGGAAAATACCTCCAAGACCAAGAGTTCATTCATTAACCCACCAATTAATCCCTTAAGCCATGTCCCTAAGCACCACATCTACAGCTTGTCCCAGCCTGGTGGTAGAGGGTGGCCAAAGTACCCCCAAATTTCCAGTGCTGTCACACACTCTTCCCTCTCAGCTGAGCTCAGCAAACTTCAGGCTGCACTTTGTGGCTGATATCACATCTTACTCAAGGCTTCAATTATTCCAGCACCACTGTGAGACAAGAGCACTGCACACTGATCCTGGAGAGGGAAACACTAATCTTTATTAAATCATCAGATAGCATTCGATAGGCAGAACCCAAATCAAAAGGCCTCCTGGTGTTACATCAAAGTGGGTGGCACAACACTGAAAATTATAGAAAAGTAAATAAAAATACAGCAAGATGTGAGATGCTGAAGGCAGAGGCTGGTTATTCCATAGCTACTTGCTGGCTGGAGACCCTCCAGACCCCTGCCCTGGAACAGACCCTTTGTGTTCTGTCCTCTGTACACACTGGACTCATTTCTACCTCCGAGCATCAATTTGCATTGAAAACCCTGCCAGGAGAGACCATTCACTCCATTTGCTGCAAAGCAAAGACTAGCTGGGCCTCGCTGAGTGGTATTTAAAGCCCTCCTTTCATGCTGGCAGCAGCAGAGATGAGTGGAGCACTCAGTTGTTCTGCATTAATAAATGCTGCAGGCAGCCCCCATGTCCCCAGACTTCTTTCCTCTTCCCCTGTCCTTTCAGCAGGAAAAGAAACACAACCCATCATGCTGAAAAACAACAACAAATCCATCTAATGGACCTGCAGTGCTGAAATCAGCCTCTGGCTACCAGGAAGGCATTGAAAGGCCCAAAGACAAAGGACTGCTCTTGTGAAGCCAATTGCCACAATCCCTTGCTATGATCGCTTTAAAGGAAAGTCTGTGTTAAAAGACTCCTCATGGCTTCCAGCAACACAGGGGCTTTCACTTCTGGTCTGCTTGGCTGCTCTCAAAAACCTTGTGCATCTCCTCAGAGCCTTTGACTGTGCATGCAAAGGAGGATTTGAGGTTTTCCAAGGTGAGTGAAGCTGGAAGGGGTGTTTCTGGGAGCCAGTTCTCATATTTTTCTTTCCATTTTCAGTCCCATTTGAAGTCCAAATTTATGACTTATGAAACAGTCATGTTGAGCTGGTCTAGCAGTTAATGCCTGCAAGGAAAACAGGAGAACTGCTTTTTCACAGCCATGTTTTGTCAAGTGATCCCAAAAATATTTATAGGACTATACCAAGAAGAAATTTGTAGGTCAGGAAATAATGCAATCCAGAGGACAGCAAATGACTGGAGGAGCCATGAACACAGCCAGAGCCTTTATGGACAAAGGAGGCTCATTTTTGGTGTGAGAAACAGCACAGCACATCTGGGAACACATCTGAATGTCAGATTGGCATAAGAAGGAAATTAAATATTCTGTCAGACTTTATTAATTCTATCTTGAGGCATTGGGCTGATCCAATACAACAAAATCACTTAAACTGAAAGCAACAAACCCTACGAGAGCCCAGGCAGGACTCTGTGAGTTGCAGAGGAGTTCAGGTTGGCAGCTCTCAGTAACAGAAGTCCCAGACAAGAGAGAAATATTGTGACATTAAAATGCAAACAGCAGCTCCATGAGGGCAGGGAGTGTGTTCACCTCACCTGGCACTGCTGCTTGGTATTTCCATGGGGATGCAACCCCATTGCCCAACCAAGCTGCCATTTCCCACCCTACCTGTTCTTGTCAGCCCAGACCATACACACACCCCTTAGGAGAAAATCTGTACAGGCATACTCCCCTTATGACAAAAAAAGCCCAAGCCTGGGGAGTCTCACCTTGCCTTTACAGCCACTGATGCCCATAGGCTCAAATAAACCCTCAGGGTTTATATATCCTAAGGTGGCTTTCTTACCTGGGAGTGGCACTGGAAGCCAAAGTAAACCACCACAATGGTGGGGAGCAGCACAATGGTGAAAATAACAAACATCAGGAGCAAGTTAACGAGAAACACCAAGGAGTTCATGGTGCCTATGGCCAGGGTCCACGCCAGGCAGCACCAGGCACCCCGTGGCTCCCTGGGAAGGAGCTGGTCATCCATGTCATAAGGTGGGAGCCCAGGGATCATCCGAGACTTTTCCGAGAGGTTTTCTGCTCCAAAGTCCTCAGTGTCCTGGGCAGACATTCTTCAAGAAGATCAGCCAACCCACGCTCTTATCCAAAATGGTTTCTTTGCTTTTGGAAGCGATTTGCAGGGGCTTTTCCTGCCTCTTCCACACGTGGACAAGAATCCTTAACCAGAGATCATAATGGAGCAAGGAAGGAAAGGCCTCCTGCTTTCCCAGGACCTGGCCAGGGCAAGTTGTTTCCTTCAGATGGTTTTCCAGCAGTATCCCAACCTCAGTTCCAAGCAGGTCTGGCTGCTGGAAGTTTGGCAGTAGCTATTATTTTGGTTTCGAATCCAGAGTCCTACTGAATTTGTTGTTGTTCTTCCTAGGATTATGATCCCAAGAGGTCCCAAACAGTTGCTGTCTTAGCTGAGATAGGCTGCTCAGTTCCAGAAGGCTTTGGTATCCTCCTCCACCTCTGAGTGCTGCTGGTTGTTAGGATTATCAGGCTTAGGCACTGGCAGACAGTTCCTTGTCTTCAAATCATCTTTCCATGCTCTTCACTCTCCATCCATGTAAATATTCCTGCCCAAGCCTCATCCAAACAAGGTGGCCAGTGAAGATAAAGAACAGGAGGTGTTTCTCCCCTCTCTGGAGTCCTTCCCCACGCAGTGCAGGGATGGGAGCAGGGATGGGAGCAGTGTGGTGTCACTGCTCTCAGCTGTGTGCAGTCACAGACACTCAAATCCAGGCAGTGTCGTCCCTTCTGAGCCAGCTCTCAGCTTTGCAACCCTGCTTTGTTTACTGAACAGGCTCAGAGGCTGCTCTCTGTGCTGGCCAATCCTTCACATCTGTCTCACGGGGGATGTGATTTAGCACATAGCACCCAAGAGCCACTCTCCAACCATCCATTCCCAGGTTGAGATGGTCCCTCTCCAGATTTAATTATTCTGCCTCTGATTCGTTTTCTGAAATTCCTCTCTGTATTAAAAAACCCTGGAGAAATTGATACCAAGCACTATATACCCCAGCAATCATCTGTCCCCTGCAGTCATCACTGTTTGCACAACATATTGATATTCTTGTAGTGAAGGCACAGCAATTATCAATTATTTCATCTGCCTCAAGTGGTCAATATTATTTAAGAATTTCAGTGGCAGCTGCATGTTTATGTAGCCTTTTAGATACAGTCATACTAATAGGAGAGAGAGATTAAAAACACAGTGAGAAGCAACCCTTAAAACAGACATCAGAGTATGAAAAGTCCATTTTCATCATGTTCCTTCGCTGCACTCTGGCCCTGGATGGCTCCCAGAGGAGACTGGAGGGCAGCAGCCTCCACTCAAGCTGCAAAATGTGAAATCTCTTCACAGATCTGCCCAGACATCCAGAGGGAAATAATTGCTGAACCCATCCTGCTTTCAGTGCTGAAATTAATTCAGAGCCTGAATCTGTGCAGGAAACCAGATGGTGTTGGGTGTAATAAATGTGCCAAGTGGCACCGAGGCAATGAAACAGTCTCAGTATTTACTCTGCTGGTCTAAAATCTGCTGATTTAAAGATGTAATATTTTTCAAGCTTGATTTATGCCTTCTAAGTGGAAAAAGGACAAGTCACACAAACACAAAGAGCCCAACCCAAAACTATAGGAAGCAGAGTCAAGGTTAGGCTTAAAACATGGAAAGATGAGCTCAGTGTAGGGCAACTCAAAGTCTTTCTTACAGCTGGTTTTACAATCTGGGGAGGGCACAGTGGGGTAATAAAACACAAAGCTGCTTAAATAACCATAAAAATGCCATAAAGTCTAAGAAGCTTTGCTAAATCCAGTGAAACTTTCTGAAGTTATTTTGCTGTAATGAAAACACATTTTAACATGTAGGAGGTCTGAAAGTTTATTTTCCTTTGGAGACAAAAATTCCACACATACACATTCTAATGATTCTTCTAATACCGTGTTAAACAAATCCCAGTGATCTAAGAGAATTTCCCCAAGCCTCTAATTCTGTGTAACTTCCACATCCTTAACAAGTATCTGCCCCAAAGTGGGAAGATTATCTTAATGAAGGGGGACTTTCTACCAGGAGTAGAAAGATGAGATGCTGGAGCTGATAATGATTAAAGAAGATGAGACAAATGCATTGGTTCTCTGACACCAAGGACTGAATGATTTTCTGGCAGCACCATCTTGTGGTTTGCCACAGTTAATGAATTTTCATCTTACATTTCCCAGTCTCTGGCACACAGGGAGATGGTTCATGGCGTGGAATTCTCACTGCAAACAGCACCAGAGGTTCATGGTGTGGAATTCTCACAGCAAACAGCACCAGATCTTTGGGCACTGCTGGAGTTCCACTGCTCAGAGATGCAGAGATGAGAGGGCAGGGCAGGGTCAGGCTGGACATCAGGAGGAATTTCATCACAGAAAAGGGTGATGGGACATTGGAAGGGGATGCTCAAGGGAGGTTTGGAGTGCTCATCCCTGGAGGTGCCCAAGGAATGGCTGGATGTGGCACTCAGAGCTCTGGGCATCGGGAACAGGGTGGGCTCCGTGGGATGGGAGGGCTTTTCCAGCCTCAGGGATCCTGGGATCCTGTGACAGAGGACAAAGAGGGGAGCGGGGCCGGGAAATGCAGGGGGAGCCGGGGAAGGACCGGGGAAAGGACTGGGAAAAGGATCGGGGGAGGAACGGGAAAAGGACTGGGAAAAGGATCGGGGGAAGGACCGGGGAAAGGACTGGGAAAAGGATCGGGGGAGGAACGGGAAAAGCACTGGGAAAAGGATTGGGAAAAGAACTGGGAAAAGGATTGGGAAAAGGATTGGGGGAAGGACAGGAAAAAGGACTGGGAAAAGGACTAGGGGAAGAATGAAGGAAGAACCAGGAAAAGAACTGGGAAAAGGATTAGGGGAAGGACCAGGAAAGGGACTGGGAAAAGGATTGGGGGAAGGGCCGGGAAAAGAACTGGGAAAAGGATTGGGGAAGGAACGAGGGAAGGACCAGGGAAAGAACTGGGAAAAGGATCGGGAGAAGAGCAGGGAGAAGGATCAGGGAGGGATCAGGGGAAAGGCCGGGAAGGACCGGGATAAAGGACCGGGATATGGCAGGGAGAAGGGCCAGAGGAAGGAGCGGGGAACAACCGTGAGAAGGACGGAAGGAAGGGCCGGGGACGGATGAGGGGAAGGACAAGGGGAAGGACCGAAGGAAGGGCCGGGCCGCCTTCCGGGGCGGGAGCGGGAGCGGGGCGGCCCGTCCGATCCCATCCCCGCCCGATCCCGGCCCGTCCGAACCCGACCCGTCCGATCCCGGCCCGTCCGATCCCATCCCCGTCCGATCCCGTCCCCTCCCGGCCATGGTGGTGCTGAGCGCCGCTCGCTGGGTGCGCAGCCGCCTCACGGATCGCTTCTGGAGGGTGCAGGAGGTGCTCAAGTACGCGCGGGTGAGTGCGGGATGCGGGCTAAGGGCTCGGCTACAGCGCCCACACCGCCCTGCCAGCCCCACACACCGCCCCACACACCGCCCCACAGCGCTCTTCCTGCCCCACGCTGCCCTCCCAGCCTGACACACCGCCCTCCCGCCCCACACCGCCCTCCTAAGCCCTACACTGCCCCACATCACCTTCCCTGCCCTACACTGCCCTTCCAGCCCCACACTGCCCTCCCTGCCCCACACCTCCCCACACCGCCCTCCCAGCCCCATACACTACCCCACACTGCCCTCCCGAGCCCCACACCGTCCTTCCCTGCCCCACACTGCCCTTCCTGCCCCACACCGCCCTCCCAGCCCTATCCACTGCCCCACACCGCCGTCCCAAGCCCCACACCGCCCTTCCAGACCCACACACCGCCCCACACCGCCCTCCCAGCCCCACACTGCCCTCCCAGCCCCACACACCACCCTATACCACCTTTCCTGCCCCACACTGCTCTCTCAGCCCCACACCACCCCACACTGCCCTCCCAAGCCCCACACCACCCCCAGCCCTATCCACCACCCCACCCCACCCTCCTGCCCCACACCGCCTTCCCAGCCCCACACACTGCCCCACACTGCCCTCTCAGCCCTATCCACCACCCCACCCCACCCTCCTAGCCCCACACTGCCTTCCCAGCCCCACACCACCCTCCCAGCCCTATCCACCACCCCAGACCACCCTTCCAGCCCCACACCGTCCTTCCCTGGCCCACACTGCCCTCCCAGCCTGACACAGCACCCCACTCCGCCCTTTCTGCCCTACACTGCCCCACACCGCCCTCCCAAGCCCCACACTCCCCTCCCAGCCCCACACACTGCCCCACACTGCCTTCCCTGCCCCACACTGCCCTCCTAGAGCAGTCCCACTGCCCCACACTGCCCTCCCAAGCCCCACATCACCCTCCCAGCCCCACCCCACCCTCCCCGCCCGATCCACCGCCCCATACCACCCCCCCAGCCCCACACTGCCCTCCCAGCCCCACACACTGCCCCACACCACCCTCC
>JAWWEW010000054.1:5548353-5597800 GCA_035583185.1 Anabacerthia variegaticeps
TCCCAGGTTGGAGCACCCTGGGGTAGTGGAAGGTGTCCCTGCCTGTGGGATGGGGTGTTCTTCCAGGTCGCTCCTCACCCAGACCATGCTGCGAGTCTGGGATCGACTCACGCCCATTTGACATGCTCTGCCCTTGTAAATTGGTCTCTGGTTAAATCCATAAACACACGTGGTGTCTGGGCTGTAACACAGCACGTGTGTCCATGGGCACCAATAACAGAGCCCTGGGAAGAAGGAACAGGTACAAGTGCTATGAGATCAGTCTGTAAATACATCATGTTGGTGTTGATTGTGGGATTTTGGGGTTTTTTTACTGGGCAAAGGAGCTGGGGTGAAAAATAACCATGCTTTTAAGTGCATTTGTAAAGGGGAAAGAAGCCGCTGCACCATGGGATTTCAGCTGAAATTCAGGCTGCTGTACCTTGGTTAGGGAAGAACCTTCCTCAAGGGCATCCTGGGAGGTGTAGTACATCTTGCTGTAATACTCAGATAGAAAATGGTGAGGGAACTGAGAATGTGTTGGTTTTGTAGCACCTAAGCTGCCCACAATAGGAGTGGTAGTTATTTCTGACTGTGCAGCACTGGCTCCTTCCTCCTGCATCACTTCAGGTGGATGTCAGTGGTACTTCCAGTAAACTTCTTCCATTATACTTTCTGTTTGGGTGACGTTTTGATATATCAGAGGCACCACTCCTGTGTTCATACAGGCACAACTGAGGGGCAGCTCAGGACCAAGAATAAATGTATGAGTTTAGGCTTGGGTGAAAGCACTGATGATGATGATGATTTGGTGGTTGCCTTCCCCCTGGAACCACAGCCCAAAATGAGGTCTGGTTTTGGCTCCATGCTGGATCAACATTTCTCAGCCTGCTCCGACTTTCCAGCTTCAGGTTTCCCGTGCTATACACCAAGGAAAAACTATTTTCACTACATGCCAACTGAAGGCTTAGCTGATGCTGGTGGGGTATTCAGTGATCCTTGTTATGGAGTGCTGTGAAGTGCAAATGAGCTTGTATTGGTGTTACTGAAGGGTTTGGCAGCCTTAAACAGAAAGAGAACATGCTGTTTTTGTTGCAGCATTTTCGTGGGAGGAAGAACCGCTGCTACAAATTGGCAGTGAGGAGTGTTCGCAGGGCGTTTGTGAGGTCTACAAAGGCCAGGAGGGAGAAGAAGAGATTCCTGAGAACGGTAAAGAACAAAATGTTGGGTGTGAACATAAAAATGGGAGAAAGGCAGAAGTGAAATTGCCATTTTCCTTACTGTGGGGAGGGGGGGGGGCTTCCTCAGAACCAGTGGGTGGAAAAATATGTGTTTTAAAGTAAGCATTTTCAGTTCCTGTGTGGCCTGAAACGTCTCATTCTGAAGTTCACATATGTGTATGATGCACTGGGATCATACTGGGAAGGGTGTGGGTCTCTGGTGACCAGGGACAGGACTCAAGGGAACTGCTGGAGCTGTGTCAGGGAGGGTCAGGTGAGATCTCAGGAAAAGGTCCTTCCCCCAGAGGGTGGTGGGCACTGACCAGGCTCCCCAAGGCAGTGGGCACAGCCCCGAGGCTGCCAGAGCTCCAGGAGGGTTTGAACAACACTCTTAGGGACAGGGTGGGATTGTTGGGGTGTCTATGTAGGGCCAGGGGTTGGAATCCATGATCCTTGTGGGTCCCTTCCAGCTCAGGATGTTCTGTGATTCTATGAAAATGTTATATTTAGTAAGTGTGAGCAGACCAGCAGGGCAAAAGAATTAAAGTATTTAATCCACGAGGATGTTCATTTTTACCCTTTCAGCTCTGGATCACAAGGATTGGAGCAGCTTCACTTGAACATGGTTTGAAATACCCAGCCTTCATAGGCAACTTGCTTAAGGTAAGGATGGGGCTTGGAGAATTACTTACTAATTCTAGTGATGAAAGGCCTTCTGCTTGTGAAAGCAGTTTCATTTACTTCAGGAACTAAGTTCTGCCCTAAACCTGTTTCTCCTCCTTACATGCATCATCCCCTTTTATCCTGGTGAACATTGTGGTTCTACACCTTGTTCTGTCCCCAAAACTTTTACTGAGCATCTTAAGAATGAGACTAGTAAAATGCTCTTACACTGTTGCTGTTGTGGGCATTAAGAGACAACTTGCTTTCCTTTTACTTGAAGAAATTTAAAAATAGAAAGCTTGGATCAGCCGAAGGAAAAAAACCCACCCTAAGAAATCTCTATTCACTATCTTTGTGTTTGGCTGAGCATGGACAGTGCAGAGAGTTGGTGCCATTGTCCCTGTTCTTAAACATGCTGGGAATTGGTTTTAATTTGTTGATACAGGTTTGAATTTGTTGAGACTGTTGGTTTTAATTTTAATTTGGTTTCCTTTGTTGACACTGTTTGAGCTGAAACAAATGTAAGGGATTAACCTGGAGTACACAGCCTGGGGCAAAATAAGGGATTTTTCTTCAGCTCTTGATTTCTACCAGAAAAACTTAGTAAACAGATTTTACACAGTGGCTTAATGAGATATCCATGGCCAAGTAGTCATGTCTGACAGTCTTTAACAGTCTCAAAGTTGTGCAGATTAGAAAAAAGGTAAATTGCCTTTAGACCTCAGGTCTTAAGCGTTAAGAGTGTTTAATTTAGTAAAGAGTGTTTAGTATATTTAATGTTTAATAAAGTGCAGTCTTGTACCTTAAAATTACAGGACTTAACCAGCACATTTTCTTTCATTCAGTCCCAGGTGGAGCTGAATAGGAAAGTTCTTGCTGATCTGGCTATTTATGAGCCAAAGACCTTCAAGTCCCTGGCTGCTTTAGCCCAGAGGAGGAGACAGGAAGGATTCCTGGCTGCCCTGGGAGATGGAAAAGAGCCAGAAGGGATATTTTCACGCGTTGTGCGCCACCACTACTGACATCAAAGAGTGTATATATGTGTTAGAAGCAGGGATTTCATTGCAAAGTAAACCTGCTCTGTGAGTGCTGCTAAGGTGGGAAATGTGGAACAAAATCCTTTCAGGATGGTTCCAGCAGGATGAGGTGTCTGGGTATGAAGCTCTCCTTTGGTGGCTTTTTCCCTGTGTTGTCACTGAACCCTGTGAAATTAAAAGCACAGTTCAAGGTGAGCAGTCAGGCCATGCAAATCCATGTGTTGAGGACACACACAGCCTGTTCTCTTAATGACTTAATAAAGATATTTTTTTGGTAACTCCTACTGTAAAATAACCAGTTTTTGTGGTGAATTCTGGTGTTGCACAGTGAAAACCCAGCCGAGGTGGGGGGGTGTTTGGACCCTCACACATGGACCTCAGCAGCCAGTGTGTTAAGGACACAAGGACACACATTGTCGGTTCTTTTAGGGACTTAATAAAGGTATTTTTTTTTTATAACTGCTACTGGGAAAACAACAATTTGTGGGGTGAATTCTGGTGCTGCTCGAGGGAAAACCCAGCCCAAAGGAAAGGGGGGGTTGTTGACCCTCACACATGGGCCTTGCATGTTAGGGACACAAGGACACACAGTCTGTTCTTTTAAGCACTTAATAAAGACAATTTTATTTGGTAACTGCTATGGGGGAATAATTTGGTGAATTCTGGAGGGGAAAACCCAGCCCTGGAATAAAAGAGGGGTGGGATGTGGACCCTTGGCCCCAGCGGCCTCCGTGCTAAGGACACAGACGGAGTTAATAAAGGTGGGGATTTTTGGCAACTCTTCCGGGAAAAAGCTGTGTGGTGAGTTCTGGCGCCACACGGGGAAAACCCAGCCTGGGGACTGGAGAAGGGCGGCATGTGGGCGCTCGGCGCACGCGAACCGCCGCGCTGAGGACACAAGGACGCACACCCTGTACTTTCAACTCCACTGAGTTAATATTTTGACTGGGTAAAGGCCTTTATTGGGTAAGCGCTGCGCACAAACACCCCTGGCTGCGCCACCCGGGCCCGCCCCGGCTCTGAGGGCTCTGCCCCCCCCACCCCATTCCCGACCGCTGCGTCACCGCGGCGTCTGACGTCACGGCCGCCCCGCCAATCAGCGGGCGGCACCACGGCGCCTCGGCCAATGGGCGGCGGGCGGATGCGGGTGGGGGGGGCGGGAAGGGGGGGAAGGAGCGCGGAGCCAGCGAGGCGGCGGCACAAAATGGCGGCGGCGGGGGGTGCGGGACCCGGAGCCGGCCCCGCGGGCCCTCAGGCGGCCGGCGGGCCTCCCACCCCGGCCCCGGGCCCCGGCGCGGTGCTGATCGGCGACAGGCTGTACTCGGGCGTGCTGATCACGCTGGAGAACTGCCTGCTGCCCGAGCACACGCTGCGCTTCACGCCGTCCATGAGCAGCGGCCTAGACCCGGACACCGAGACGGAGCTGCGCGTCACCGGCTGCGAGCTCATCCAGGCGGCGGGGATCCTGCTGCGGCTGCCGCAGGTGGGGCGGGCAGCCCTCTGCTCGCCGTGTGGGGCCGGGGAGGGCCGGGGGGGCCGCGGGGCCCGGCCGTGGGGCGCAGGAAGCGGGTGATGTCAGCGCCTCCCTGCGCCGCCCCCTCATCGCGGATTGTGGGTTGTGCAAAGGCGGATTTCTTCGGCCTCCTCTCCCTGACCTCGGCAGGCCTTTGTGTCTCCGAGGGCTCCAGGCCCAAACGGCCTCGTTGCCCCCTGAGCGTTAAAACTCTCCGGGCGCCTCCCTGCTGCCGAGCCTCGGCTGCTTAAATATATGCAAATCGTGGTGTTATTAGGTTCGCCTTCGCCTCCCACGCCCAAAACCCGAAGTTTTTCCGGTATATCCTCATAACTTTTAAGTTTCGTTGGGTTTTGGGTTCCCCTCCTCCCCGCCCCTCTTAAATTAGCGTTTATTTCACAGACTTAACTAAGCAGGAAATTAATTAATTAATTAGGAGCAGATTTTCTTACTTTATAAGCGCAATTTCCGGTTTGATGTATGTATTTGATTTACAGTATTTATGGTGTCGGTAACATTTTGGACACTTGGCTAGAACTGCTGCTAAAAGAACTAATTTTCCTTAGATTCCCCTGAATTTCCAGGTTTCTGGGTCTTAAATCTGTTGAAATTTCTCCTTGGAACTGGGAGTTTTGTTCATGCCTGTTGTGATTCTCTCTCTTTTTAGGTGGCTATGGCTACAGGACAGGTGCTATTCCAGCGGTTTTTTTATACCAAGTCCTTTGTGAAGCATTCCATGGAGGTAAGGAGGCATTAAATAACATTTGTGTGCTTTTAATCTTTGATGTCTGTCATCTGAGATATGATCAGTGTTAGTGACTAGCCTGGAGATTAAACTTATGGAGCAACGTGATTTTACAAAGCTACATAATAGTGATTTTGGTCTAATATTTAGTATTTCCTTGCTTTACCATTGTTTTCTCTTGTTATCCTGCCTTCAGCTGTTGGAGGAGATCAGACCCGGAGCTGGAACTGATACTGTATAATACAATATGTTATATAAAATCTGTTCTCTACCTTTATTTCAGCATGTATCCATGGCCTGTGTTCATCTGGCATCCAAAATTGAGGAAGCCCCGAGAAGGATACGGGATGTGATTAACGTGTTCCATCGCCTCAGACACCTGCGGGAGAAAAAGTAAGCTGAGCCTCTGAAATAAACTAGATCTGTTTGTATTTGAATGGTTAAACTTCCTGATAGCATCATTCCCTCTGTCATAAATCAGGGAAAATCCTAGAGATCTCGTGAAGTCAGTTGACGCATTTTTTAAGTAAATTTTTTAGTGTTATAAATAGTGGTATCTCTTATTTTTACATAAACACAACCTGCCTATGAGTCCTCTCTGAGGTTAAGACAGTCTTCAGAATTTCAACTTGTCTTGCAGAAAACCTGTGCCTCTAATACTGGATCAAGAATATGTGAACTTGAAGAATCAAATAATTAAGGCAGAAAGGAGAGTGTTGAAGGAGTTGGGATTTTGTGTCCATGTGAAGCACCCTCATAAGGTTTGTATTGTATAAGTTCACTTCCTAAGCAGTGTTTCATGTGCTGTAATGCTTTGAGGAGGCTGCCTGACTGCGTGGAAGCTCTATGGATTGTACATGATAACTTCAGATAATTCAGAAAGATTAGTTTCTTACCTTCCTGATGTTTTCTTTCTCATTTAAGAGACTCTTACTAATTGATCTTGTATCACTGCTGAATGACGACGAGGTGGATGCAGGTGCTCAGTATCCCTTGAAGTCAAAGTGGATGAGTAGGTAGCTTTGGTGTTAGAAAATGTCACTTTGGCATAGGTTCTTGAGCAGAAAAGGAATTTGGAGCCCTGGAGTTGTCATGATCTCTCCTTGTGGAAATGTGCTGAGGTATTACACCCATCTGAGCTAGTTAGTGTTTTTGTGTTCTAAAGTTACACTCAGGTGTGAAGGGCTTGGCTAGAAATGAGACAACCCTCAATGTATAAGTATCAAGTATCAGACCAGGATGAGACTAGAAAGGTACAAGTGCTGCAGATGTTTAGTGCTTTATTACCATTAGCATTGTGCCTTAACTGTGGTAAAAGAACTTCCTGCCTCTGTGCCAGCGGAACTTGGGATCTTGCACTTCCTCCTCTAAAAACTACTGTTCAAAGCCTTTTAGAGCCTACCTGACATTGAGAATTCTCTTGTGTTACCCACCCCCAGAGGGCAGCTGTGCTTGTTTGTTAGGTGGTGTGACTTTTGCCATTAGTCTTTCTCTCTGCAGCCTTGTTTCCTTTCAAACCAAAGGAAAGGCCCTTAGAACTGGCCAAACCAGTGACACACAGTGTGTTAGATGCACACACTTCTTCACTTCTCTTACTGCCCGTTGCAGGGAGCAGTTTTTCCTCCCAAGCTGCAGCTAAAAGGAGTCCTGAGGTTTGTAGGAGAACATCCCTAGGTCGAACCCAGGTGAAGACAAGACACCTGGCTGAGTAGGAGGATGGATGGGCTCAGAAGATGGAGAGCTAGGAAGGTCAGAGCTGTGTGGAGATAAACACTGGGGATGGTGCAAACACTTCATGTGGAGTGTTTTAAGACTTGAAAGAGGATAACAGATGCCTCATGGATGTCCCTCTGAAATGAGTTGGTGGCTCTCCAGATGCTCGTTAATAACTCAATAACCCATATCTTCCAGATAATCGTTATGTACCTTCAGGTATTAGAATGTGAACGTAACCAACACCTGGTCCAGACCTCATGGTAAGTTGATTTTCCTTGTTTTAAGAGACCAGAAGGGGCAGTAGCAGAAATATGTCACTTGAGGCACTGGGCAGCATTGCTCAGGAGTGCTTGGGGTCACACCAGACAGATCCACTGTTCTTGGTGTGCCCCAAACTACTTCCCAAATGTTGATCGGCCTCTTAAGTTAGAGGCACTGTTTTAATGGTAAGGTAGCTTTCCACCCTGACTTCTCACTTCCCTCCTCTCTGCTTTCACATTTCAGCTGAAGGGAAAATGTGGGGTGGGTTTTAGTGTTTCCTTGGGGTTTTGTTTTTATGTAGTTCAAGTCTGTTTCCAGTGCTGGGAAATGGCTTTTCCCAGGGCTTGAGCTTGATTGCAGGTGTATAAAAACTCAGCACAGATAAATTTCTTTTATCTATGTGAATAATGCAAGTTGTCAGCTTCTAAGACTGATAGATGGATAGACTGGATTCACATTTGCCAAGAAATGTCCTCTGCCTTATTGCTCTCATTACAATAACTATTTGCTTGGGGGTGGGAAGCTTCTGTAAAATTCCAGGTCTTAAACTTAACAAACAAATGCTGCTTTTTAAACCATAATGCTTTTTAACAATAGCGTGGTCTAAAAACCTTTTAGTGAATCCAAAGACCATATTTCTGCTGACTGAACTGTCTGGTACTGTGACCTGTGTGTAGAGAACCAGTTTTGACTTTTCTTTTCTGTACTCTTTTAATCAAAGGGTAGCCTCTGAGGGTAAGTGACTAAGACTTCTCCTCTGCTGCCCATGGTGCAGGGATAGCTGCCGTCTTCAGTCAACCCAAAGCTCTCCAAAGAGAAGGCTGGCTCTAGACAGGTGGTATATACATGATAGTAGAGTAACTGGCCAACTGCTTCTTGTGCTTATACTTTTATTTTTATTGTGCATTTTTGACTGTTTGTATATTTTATAACCTGATTGTTGAAGTTATGAAAGATTTTTAATGTTCTATTTCATAATGTGGTATGTTCTTAAGTGATAAAGCAAATTTAAGGTGGGGTTTAAGTCTTAAAGGGGTGAATTAACACAGAAAAAATACTAGTTTCGTTTTGTAAACTAGCCAGAAAACATTTGAGAACATGTTTGAAGCGTGGAGACAAATGTAACACTTAGAGACACTTCCTGATTTCCCAGTACCATTGCATGGAGTACTGGAATGTGAGTTATGGACTGATCACTGCCAGTTACCTGCTTGTAATGGGAGGGAGGGGAGGAGGAAGGTGGGAATCATCACCCTGAGAGAGAAATGGGTCACATGTTACAATAACATATCTATGTGCTCACGTTTGTTGCTTCGAGTACCTGAAAACTGGTGGGTATCCAGTATAATTGGTTCTTGAAATGTGCCTTTTTTACAACATTCCCTTTTTCTTAAAATATTGTGACAAGGATTCATTTCCTCACGTGTCTGATTCGGAGCCCACAGGGAAGATATGCAGAGGCCAAACCTGGAAACAGGCATGTTGTTCAATTTGGCAAATTAGAAAAAGACTCTGTGACTTCTTTGTCTCTTTTTTTTGACCTAAAAGTTTCGTGCTCTCTTCGTAGTGGGACAAAAAAAGTAGGTTTTGAAGTGGTTTTTTTCCTTCCAGAAAGATGAGCTGATGGGTAGTGTTGCTTCTCTGGGGTAGCAGTTGCTCTCTGTGTACACAGCAATGTAGGACAGCTGGGGCAGGTGGGAGTTTTGGGTACTCTTGGGATTGCCCTGGTGAAGTGCTTGCAGGTGTCTGGCCTGTGGTCTCTGGTTTGGATGTCTTGGGGGTCAGTGAATCCTTGTATACTGGGTACCCACATGGTTAATTACTACTTAAAACCATAATATTTTGAGGACTTATATTGTTTCTGGTTTTAGCTTTTCTCCACCTGATACTTTGCTTGATATATGTGCTCAAAAGTCTAGATCTCTTAAAGCCCATCAGCTGACAGATTCACAGGAAGTTACTTTGTGTATTTAAGATTTAGCAGGATAATGCTTAAGTGTACTGACTGGAATATGTGCAATATTTTACAGTTTTCTCATTCTGTGAATATTCATTTTAAGCAACCTTACTGAAATGGGACAGTTTGGAAACCTTATTTCATGTGCCAAAGAGGAGATCTGCCTGAATACTGACTGTTCTCCTGAACTGACGTTCCCAAACACCCTGATTTCTTCTATGGCTGATTTTTGCATCAAAAGGAATTCTGTTCTGGATGGAAAATGCTGTTTCTGAAGGAACTGGACCCCTTAAATCCCACTGGAGGCTGTCATGTGCTGAAGAGGACTGCATTTTCATGGGAGTGCTACTGCAGGAGCTGCAGCTTTTGCCAGACACCTGAGTTCTGCCCTGTTGCAGGGCAACATGTGAACCTAACATTCTATAACTGAGTACTCCAGACTATATTGTATGTTGTCCTGATGAAAATAACTTGTCTATTGCATGAGAGCAGGCCAGTAGAGATCCAGCAGGAAAAGTGAAGTTAAAATTGGTTCTCTTCTCACAACTGAATTTTCAGCAGTCAGTCAGGCTTAATTCCTGTCACACATCCCTCCCCTTGAGGGATTTATTTTAGCCACTTTTTTTTTTCTAGTAAAAGTCATTCAACTTCTCTTTATAGAGTTACAGGAGTATAATGTTGAAGTCTAGTATCTGAGTGCAAAAATAAAGAGCCCTTGTAGAAGTAAAACCAAAAGTAAAACCCCAAAAAAACCCCAAACAGCTTTGCAGTGCCTTGCAACCTTCTGCTCTCCTGTCTTTCAGGAACTACATGAACGACAGCCTGAGAACAGATGTCTTTGTAAGGTTCCAGCCAGAAAGCATTGCCTGTGCATGCATTTACCTGGCAGCCAGGACACTGGAGGTGAGCCACAATTCCATGGACTTAGGGGGTTTGAAACCTTGAATAGTGGCAGCAAACTGAACATGTCCCTGTTTCCCTTTCAGATCCCACTTCCTAATCGCCCACACTGGTTTTTACTGTTTGGAGCGACAGAGGAAGAAATTCAAGAAATCTGCTTAAAAATTCTGCAGCTCTACACACGGAAAAAGGTTTGTTTCTCTTTCATGTTGTGAGCCCTCACTAAAGGCTGCAGCTCAGGACATGAGCTGGGAAACCTTACCCTCTTTGGATCCAGCTGCAAGCCTGGTACATGAAGGGAACAAGGAGGGGTCACTGTCTGGGACTCGTGAGGTTTTCATTTCCCTCCCTGTGGGGGAGCAAGTGGGAAGTTTAGTTCACTAAGTGTTGTCACAAGCAGTGCTCCTGTGTTCACAGGTGGATTTATCTGATCTGGAAAGTAAAATAGAAAAGAAGAAATTAGCTATTGAAGAGGCAAAAGCACAGGCTAAAGGTCTGGTCCCTGAGGGAATCCCGAGTTTGGATAACACATCAGGATTTTCCCCTGTCCCGAAAAATGGTAAATAGTGGATAACTCATTTTTAATAATTTTCTCATCTTTCATGTATATTTACCCCTTTGGGATGCATTTACAAGTGTGGTTTGGGGTTTGTTGGGGGACTTTTTGCAAGCTGGCTTCTAGCAATGCAACTGGCAGTGTTTGAGTAGCACTGTAACTGATTTCTTCAATGAGAGAAAAGGTAAAATCAAATTAGTCTAAAATTAAGACTAGTTTAAACTCATATAGTGCAGGGGCTTGTTTTTATGTGGTTTTGGCAATAAATGCTAGCAACTGGCATGTTATGTTGAAGCAACATTAAAGCAGAGGTTTGTGAAGAGCTCTGGCAGGAGTCACATTTTGGGGTGTTGGGTGGGGAATATTTCCTTGGTTGAAAGTTTCCAGTCTGGTGCCTGTCTTGCCTAGCAGATAACACCATCTTCTTCCTCAGTTTACCTTTACAATGATAATAACTGGCAAGAAAAAGAAGCTGCTGTTCTGCCTTCTGCAGTTCACTCCCTGGGGTTACTGAATACTTTGGCAGAAATGTTTCATCTAAGTTTCTGCTTTCTGTGAACTTGTTCAGATCTGCTTGTGGGGGGTTGTGTGTGTGCAAAGTACAGCTGTACAGTGCTCATTATTGCAGAGATTGTGAGATGGGGTGAGAGGAGGCTTCAGTCCTTTCAGGTACTTCTCAGACTTTCAAAACAGGTAACAAAGGCTTGTTTTTCCAGAGTCTCCAAAGGAGGTTAAAGGAAATAAACCTTCACCACTACCTGTCCAGGCAATGAAGAATGCTAAAAGGAAAATGGAGGGAGCCAAAAGAACAAGCTCCAATAGCCCAGTCAATGGGTAAGTCTTCATCAGGAAGCAGTTTATTTGTCCCCACAGCTACTTTAAACAAAATAACTGAGTATTTATTGTCTTTTGCAGTGTCCAGAAAGGAAGAGAAAGCAGAAGTCGAAGTGGAAGCAGAGATCAGAGTTACTCGAGGTCACCATCGAGATCTGCATCCCCTAAGCACAGGTACATCCTGCTGTGAGAAGGGAGGGTGTGCTGGGAGACCCTTCCAGGCTGGGGGTTCAGGGTGGGCTGGGGTTTCAGGGTGCCAGCTTTGGTAGGTTATCACCAAGAGGCTGTGAAGTGACACAGCAGGGTGTGCTGCTGGGTGAACTCCAGGAGAAACTCCAAACTTGGCCATTTTGGTGACAGTGCTACTGTAACTGAAGCTGGAAAAAGGGGTGTGAGTTCCTAAAACTTTCTGCAGTAAGCAGATGTGAGTTTGGGACACAAGATTAGGTTTTCATGAGCAGCAGAATACGGAATGAAGTCCTTACAACTTAAGGCAATCACATTTTTTCTCCTTCCCTGTAGGAAAAGTGAAAGTTACTCCACATCCAGCGGCTCCAAATCGCACAGCCGCTCCCGGAGCCGCAGCGACTCCCCCCCGCGCCAGTTCAACCACAGCTCGAGCTACAAGGGCTCCAAGGTGAGGAGCTACAAGAAATCCAAAGACTACAAATACTCCACCCACAAAGCGCGCAAATCCCGCAGCCGCAGCTCGTCCCGCTCCAGGAGCCGCTCCCGGGAGCGCTCGGACCACTCGGGGAAGTACAAGAAGAAGAGCCACTACTACAGGAACCACCGGCACGAGCGGTCCCGCTCCTACGAGCGCGCCGGGCACCGCTACGAGCGCGAGCACCCCGGGCGCAGCCGGCACCGCCGGTGAGGGCCACGGGCCCCCTGGCTCTGCAGGGCAGGGCTGAACCACCTCGCTTGAGTCGTGTCCCTGCTCGGCCCTGAATCCAAAGGAAAGGCTTAACAGGATGAGAGACTTGATGTGATAAATGTCCCGGTAACTGTCGTGCTGGAGCGTCACCTCTTTACCCTCTGGATGCTCCTGTCCTGCTCTTTAGTGATTCCCATCCCGTAGCGTTGCTTGGGACTTGCAGTTCTGCAAGCAGGGGCTGTGTGGCTCAGCCCTTGGAGTGCTGTGGAACTGGAAGGCTCCAGGCAGTTCCTGACCCCCTGGGAGTGGCTCGGTGCTAAAAAAGCTGTCTTTTCATACTGGCTGATGTTGTACAGATGGGAGGTGACTTTTCTAGACCTGTTGCCTATATTAGGTTCTATGTGTATATATATTTTGCAGTGTTACAGTACAGTATGGGAATATGGCCTTACTAGCCTTTACACTTTATCCACAATGTAAATAAGCATTTGTTTAATACAGGTGAAGATATATACAGAAAATTCAAAACTTGAATTCTATCAAAAAAAAAAACCTTGTGTAGAAAATTCTGATAAATGTGAAAGTATTTAGCTCTGTGCATTGAGAGTAGTATATTTTTATCTGTGCAATGCTGTGTGCAGGCCACCAGCTCATAAGACATTTCCTATATATACATTTTAAGTGGTTTGAAATTCTTTACTCAGGATCTTTGACACTCTGAAAAATTAGTAGTTTGTCAATCTGCATGCTTGTTGGAGAACAGAGCGTTTAAAAGCAAATTAGCAGACCCTACAGCCCAGTAGTATCAGTTCTAGTGGTATATCTGAGCTGTTACTCTCTCATGCTCCCTAATTTCATTAAAGTATTTGATTTTCTATTAAATTTACTTGACAGTAGTTTCTTATGAGCTACACCACTGTGCCTACTCATAAGGAAAGAAATTTTGTGCTGAATGAAGAGGTGATCAAATTGTAGTGGACTTAAGACATTGAATTAAATCCCTCTTCCCTTGAAGTTAGGAATTTTGGGCACCTCTCCTCTCCAGTGGATCCCAAACATAACCTGCACCAATCCCCAAAGATGTGAGGGAGGGAAATGCATTTCTCTGCCTTCAGGTGGAGCTGGGAGGGTCCAGCTGAGGGTCCTGAGCAGGGGTGGCTCTGGGCCTGCTCACCTGTGCAGGGAAGGACAGAGGGCACAGGTAACACTGGGGGCTGCACACCTGGGCTATGAGAATGGTACCCCTGCATGGGTGGGCTTCGTGCCAGTTCTGGGGGGTGAAATTGTTTGGCTGAACATTTGTGGTGGTTTTGATGTGAGGCCACAGGGAACTGCTCAGGCACTTTGGGGAGTCAGTGCTGCTGCTGAGCAGAGGTCCCAGTGCTGCTGCTGGCAGAAGAGGAGGAGCTGAAATAAAAAATAAACCCCACACAGAAAAGCCTCACATTTTTATGTACCTGCATGTACCGGTCTCAGCTCTTCAGGTGAGTGATGACTTTGTTCTCCCAACATCTGATGACTCTTCCATGGCTCTCAGGTTACTCTGTTATCCCTCTTCCTGGTGTTCAGATCCCAAGCACAAAGAGGTCACTAAGCACTTTTATTTCTGATTGGGATTTTTTAAAAGTCTGCAAACCTCCCAAAATGGTGTTGGTGCTGCACAAAGGGAATTGTGAAATGCACTCCATGCATGTGGGAAGGAAGGTGATAGATTAAAGCACCTGCAAAAGAAGGGTGTTAAGTCTGTGTGAGACAGAAGAGGCTGGAAAGGAGCTTTAGTGGGAAGAAAGGAGAAATATCTTTATCCAGGGCAGCCTTTCTTTCTCCTGGCTTTCTGCCACCTCCAGTTTGGGCACAGAGGTAAGCTTTGCCCATCAGCTCTGGGGAGCTGGAATGCAGGCTCATCCAGAAGATACTGGTCATCTTTGCTCACAGCCAGCACTTGGTGTGTCCGAGCAAGGAGAAATGTCTGCAAGTGTCTTGTCACCTTCATCTCACCCTGGGAGTGTGATGGGAACACCCAACCTGAGCTCACCAGCACCAATAGGCACTCCAGATATGTAAATCCTGTACATTTTTGGAGCTATTGCTATTTGGAGCTATTGAGTTACTCAGAAATAAACAAACAAAAGGGGACACAGGGCAGATCCAGTGGATGATTGAGGCTTTTCCACAGAGTTTTAACAAATTTCCAAATCTTTGTGGTTTAGTTTCCCAAGTCCAAGGGGACTTGCTGCTTTTGGAATGCCAGGGAAGCAGCATCATTGGCACCTGAGAGCCCAAGGCTGCGGGCTTGCTTTACTGGGGAAAAGGGCTGTCCGAAGCTCATCTCCCAAATTGCTATTTCTGGCCCAGAATTGGACATGGATGAAGGTGATAGGACAGAAATATCTTGCTGCTTTTGCAGTGGTTATTAGGGTTTGTGTTAGGGGTATTTCTAATTTCTGGTTGTGGTAATTACTGGTAGTGGAAATTAGGGGTAGTGATTATTAGGACTGGTGGTATTAGGGGTAGTGGTAATTATGGGTAATGGTAATTAGTGGTAGTGGTTATTAGGCTACCAGGTAGTGCCCCCTGAGAGCCCAAGGCTGTAGGCTTTCTTGGGGAAATGCCCTGTCGTTCTTTGGCAGAAGCCCATCTCCCAAATTGCCATTTCTGGTCCAGAATTGAATACTGATGAAGCTCCTTCCCAGACCTGAAGATCTTGGTGCTTTTGGAGTGCCAGGGAAGCCACATCAGAGCCCCAGGCTGCGGGTTTGCTTTCTTGGGGAAAAGGGCTGTCAGAAGCTCATCTCCCAAAATGGCCATCCCTGACTTCTTTCAAGATCAAGTTAATGTATTAAAAGTTTCTAGTGAGCTTTTAATAAAGACAATTTGTGCTAACAGATGTAATTAAAGCCTTTATCCCTATATCTAAGTCTCTGTATTAGTGTGGGGATCAGTAACAGATTATCGACCTGGGAAGGCACATGCAAGCCCTGTGGGGAATATGTGTGAGGGCTGGCTAAGACAAGGCAGCCTGGAGTGATTTCCAGGAACGTTTATCCACAGTGTGGAATGGATAATAATGTAATGCTTGGAGCACCCACTAAACCTCTGCCAGGAACGTGGTGAGTCCAGAAACGGGTGGCCAGTTCTGCCTCTGCTTCATCCCCCTTTATAGAACTGATGTTATTCCTTCTGCCTGATCCTGGGGTAGCGATTTCACCTTTGAGACCTTTGGGTCTCAGGACGGGGGGTCGGAGCGGTCGGGGGGTCCCTGCAGCCCCTCTCGGGGTGCGCACTCAGCGCTGCCACCCCCGGGGCTCTCCTTTCTCCCTGCAGGAGTTTGGGGGACAGGCTTTGGGCAGCAGCAGGGAGGGAAACGGGTTCGGGGCTTGGTGAGAGGGGGAAGAAGAGCAAACCCACCTTCCCCTGTCCGAGCCCGCTCCTTCCCTTACCCGGGGGAGGCGCCGGGCGGGGGCGGGACCGGGACGGCCCCGCATCGCTCAGGTTGAGAACCGCGTGTGGCTGAGAACGGAGCCGGGACGAGCCGAGCCGGGTCCAGCCGAGCCAGCCATGTCCCAGCCCCGCTGCCGCTCCGTGCTCATCACCGGCTGCAGCCGCGGCATCGGGCTGGGGCTGGTGCGGGGGCTCGCAGCAGCCAGCCCTTCCCCGGACTTCGTCCTTGCGACCTGCCGGGACCCCGAGAAGGCGCAGGTAACCGGGTTTGGGGCGCAGGGGGTCCCCTCGGGGAGGGTACCGGGGCCGGCGGGGGGAGAGAAGGCACTTTGGGAAGCGCGGAGCGTCTCGAGCATCTCTGCGCTCAGGGAGGGATGGAGCCGGGGATGGGATTGGGATGGGATGGGATGGAGCCGGGGATGGGATTGGGATGGGATGGGATGGGGCCGACGGCTGAGCTCCCACCCAGGGCCAGATGGAGCCGATAGCGGGGAGGTCTCCGGGGCTGGAGCAGGGATATCCCGGGATATCCAGGGATATCTCGGGAGCCTTCCCGGGAGGAGCAGAGCGAGCGGGACCCGCCGCGGCCACGGCTGGGCAGCTGCAGCATCCCCAGCGCTCCTGCCACCCCGTTGCTCTGATCCCAGAGTTTCTCGCTGGATTTGGAGCTGGAGATAAGTCTGCCCTGGCCTTCTGCCCTTTGGCACGGCCCCGGAGCCCGCAGGGGCAGCCCATCCCTCAGAAACACTCCCAGTGGGACCCGTCCCAGCTTTCCTTGTCTCTCCACCCGGCGTGTCTGTGACCCCAGAAGGGGCTGTGCCCCGCCTGCTTTCCCCTTTCCCCGCTCCGCTTGCAGCAAGTGAGAAAGCCCAAATGAATGATGAATTCAACGCTCCTCTCATTGCCCCCTCGGCCGGGCAGGGACCAGAGCTTTGTGCTCAAACAGCAGCTTTTGTTCCCCGCTGCTGGAGGATCCATTGGCAGCTCTTTGCCCTTCCAGCATCTGTCCCTGCTGCTGCAGCATCACAGCCCTGTCGGGGCTCCTTCCCCATCCCTAACCTGCTATAAATGACTGTCAGACCAATTTGGGAGGCAAATCCATGAAGGTTATCAGTCACTTTGTGGCTTCTAGTGATGCATCTCATCCTGACTCTCCTCAGCAAGGCAGAATTGGGGCAGCACAGCAATATGTGCAGGTATCACCCTCTTTCCGAGGAAAGCCCTGGTGCTCCAGAGCTGCAGGAATCGGGGCTCTTGGCTCTGGGACTGCCTCAAACGCCCCTGTAATGCCACAGGTGTTTGGTAGGAGAAGTGATACCCAAAGCCCTATTTCTGCATCTCCCCTATTTCAAGGGTGGCACACGGTGCCCTGGGAAAGGCAGAGGTAAACAGAACCTGCCCTTCTGGTGGGTTTGATTCCTTTCACACAACCTGTGATCACACCATGCCAGCAATAAACCAAACAGAGCAACTTTGTTTACTGCTTATCTACCTGAAACCTTTAAAAGCTGGTGCTGAGGGTTCCCTTCAGGGATGTGGTGCAGGGTTGCTCAGGTAACACCTGCACTCTGACCACCAGAAGCTACAGGTACTTATGAAACTGCAGGGAAAAGCCTTAATTTCTTTTACTCGTCATTAAAAAAAAATCTCTCCAGCACAAAAGCATGTTTAGGATATTTCTGAATAGAAGTGCTAAGAAACAGTCCAGCCAGGCTGAAATCAGGTGCACAGGCTGCCTTTCAGAGCTCTGGTCCCTGTGACTCCCCCTCCCCTCTCCTGAATGGGTATCCACTGCCATTCTGTTCCCTTTTAGCTGCTGTTCCCACACCTGGCACCTGTCCCAGCCCTGTTTCCTTCAGTGATTGCACAACACGGGGGTAGCAGTGGCACAGGAAACCAGCAGAGACATCTGACCCGTGTCAGATAGAAATCTCCCTGCGCAGTTGTTTGTTCTGAAGCTGCTTGAGCTGGTGCTGAGGGAGGTTCTTTCTGTTTTTCACCAACTGGCCCTTGTGTTCAGCAGTGATTTCTCATTATAATGGTCTCGGATTGATTACACAGAGAAGCAAAACGGTTCCTTCAATAGGAAGATCTCCCTAGGAAATGTTACATGGACATATCTTAACACAACTCAGCAGGTTTCTTTATGCTGTCAGTACCTAAAATCCTTGAGCAAAAAGGCTGGTAAACCTGCCCAGGAAGATTAAACAGCCTTCAGACAGTGCAGTGTGTCTGGGAAGAGTCTGGGTCACTCCTTGCCTGCGGCAGAAACCTGGAAAGACTGCTGGCAGTGTGTCCTGTAGGCAGGAAGCTGGCCCAGAGCCACATTCCAGGAACCCCAGTGGGGATTCTGCAGGACACATGGGGTGCATCCTAAGCTTCTTTTTTTTTTTTAGGGGGACAAGGTTTGTCCTTGGTGGATCAGGGTGGGTTTTTGTTCTTTGTAAGGACCTCTAGGCCATGTGCTGTGCTTTGGCAGGACATCAATAGAAGCCTCTGCAGCCAGCTGAAAGCAGATTTCTAACAGATGGGTTTGGAAACTCCACAAGGCAGAGAAATCTTTACTAAAGGTATCGTGGTGGTTTCACCAGCACTATCTGCCCCATCTGCGGTGTATGAAGTTGGCACAAAACCTTCTGACCTCCTGAGTGTTTGCACTGTGCTGCTGGTCCTTCGGGCTGGCACAGGGCGAGCACCGACCTGCTGGAGCCTCCAGCACTGGGAGTTTTGTTCAGGGGAGCACAAACTCAACTGGAGATCTCCAAGCTTGGATCCAGCCTGGCAATGTTGCTAGAGTGTGGTGTGGTGTGGTGTGGTGTGGTGTGGTAGGAGAGGCAAAGCTTTGGTGATTTTCTTTGTTTTTTTGAGAAACCTTTGCCTTCATTGGCTTTTCCATCAAATCCTGAACACCCTGAGTTGAGGTTCCTGCTCTCCAGAGGCTGGCACTGCAGGCTTGGCTTAGGGCACATGGAATGGGCTTTGCCCAACTAAACCTTGTTTATTGACCATGCAGACTGGGCTGTAAAGTTGAGGGAGTTCTTTGCACACCTGAGTGTCAGTGCTTGCTTTTTCTTTTGACAGAAATTCAAGTCTCATTTTGTTTTTCCCACTTTGCTTTGTGGTAAGTGACCACATGAAAAATCCTTCTTGGTACGAGTGCACTGTCCCCCACGTCCTCTCCTGCTTTACAGGATGAACCTGGAGAACAGCAACTTTGGACAGTTCCTTGAAATTCTGCTCTGCTCTGCTTTGGCACAGTAGCATTTTCCCGTTGCAGAGTGCAGAGAGGGGGGGAAAAAATGAGAAAATCTCAAATGAAAAGGCTTTTTAAAGTAATCTTCCAGATTTTAGAGGAAAAGTGATTAAATACTGGCAAACACAGTGTCCATCTTGGGCAGGAATCTCTCAGCAGTGATGACTGAATATTTTGGAGTGCTCCAGACAGTGGACAGAGAAAAGTCCTTAAGACCTGACTTTAGGAAGATGCTGGGGAAGCCTGACTTTGCTTTCCTCTGCTTACCAGGGAAAGCAGCACATCTCCTGTAACTCCCTAACCTTGGGATAATGCTGAACAGCTGCAGGCTTTTGCATGTGAGTCTGTGCTGGCAGAAGTTGTGAAAACTGGAGTTCTTGTGCTGAGGAGCTCCTAGGTGGCCTCCCCAGAACATTTGCCTAACAAATGGGCTTCAGATCACACGATAACATGCAGCAGGCCCGCAGGCACATCCAGATAACCGCTGCCCCTCCTGGAAAAGTACCATCGGAGACTCCTCCAGCCACACTTGGATTCCAATCTGCCTCTACTTGGGCTGCTCCAGCACTGCGAGTGGAAGCAGCTACAAATCTCCCGCAAAATAATCCTGACGTCCTGTCTTTGCACTCCAGATGGACAAAACCACAGTGCAGTTATTATCAGGCTCGTGGACACAGCTGTAATTATCCCCACACTCCTGGGTTTCTTTCTTACTCCTTTCTCCCCCATCCTGCTTTCCCATAAAAGGGAAAAACTCTGATTTAAACTCTAAGGTTTTAGTTAAAACTGGTGCGGCTCCTGCAGCCCCTGCTCTGGTGGGGGAAGGAGGAGGTGGTGGGATCTCAACACAGGATCATCCCCTGTCCCTCCTGCTCTCCCCGCAGCCCAAATTCCCAGGTGAACAAGGAATGGTTCAGTTCCTCGCTGCTCGAGTCCCCTCCAGAGCTCTGGAAAGATTCCAGGGCTTAATGTGCTGTTTCCCTTCCTCTGAAGTCGGAGATAGTGTTTCGGACAGGGCAGTGTCTGTTCCCCTGTCGGACACGGCTCTCCTGCTGCTCTCTCAGGTTGGGGGGGGTCTTTTTTAGCTTTTCTGCATATTTTAGCCATGTGGTTTGCAACTGGGAAGAGCAGCTAAGCGATCTGTGGGGCAGTGAGAGATGTGTTATATCAGGCAAAAAGGGCATTCCTGAATATATAGCAGGTAAAGAGGGCATTCTTGAAGTATTTCTAATTTGGGGTTATTGCAACATTGGGGTTTTTTTTCCTGGGAGTATTTTACACTTCTTACAGCGTTAAGGGCTGGCTTTTCCTGACTCAGAGAGCACCGTGGGGCTGGGCAGTGCTGGTGGGAGCTGTTGCACTCTTGAACAGTAACTTGGCTGTACATTGTGGTACGAAATAATCTGTCTCAGAGGGACACGGGCAAAGAGGATACACCTCTGGCTTTGTCCCTATGCAAGAAGGATGATGTGAAGGATGCCCAGGCACCCTTATCCTGCCAGAGCTGCCCACAGGCTATGTTTGTTTGGCTTGATTGCTTCCAACTGGCTTAGCGGGGCCAAATCCATTCCAAGGGCTGTAACTGGAGTGGATAATGCTTTCCTCAAGAAGGCAGAGTAAATCTTGCTAAATGACAAAGACAACAAAACATTCCTGGTTGAAATCTAGCAATAAATACCTTGTTCGCTGAGGAATCTGTGTCTGGAGTCTTGAGTGCCAGAGGATCTTGTTTAAATCAGAATAGGCTGACTCTTTGTTAATCGTAATTAAAAATCAGCAAGCAGGAAACAACAGATGCTAATCAGAGTTTAATTTTCTTCTTGGACTCCCTAAGAGTCGATTCTCAGTGCTGACTATTCAGGTGCAGAGCAGTTCTAGAGCTACTATGTTAAGAACAGCATTAGGGTTTTGTGTTGTGGGGTTTTGTTGGGTTTTGTTTGTCTTGTTTGTTTTTAAATTGGCTGTCACAGCACACCAACTAAAATGCCTTAGCCGGGATAAGTTGGCAGGACCTTCTTGTCTCTGTCCTCCTCTTCTCATGTTCCTTCTAATCACAGTAGGGGGAAAAAATAGGCTTTCCTGCAATTTTTAGATTTTGTATCTGTTTTTTTCAGCTATATCAGGTGTAACATTCTTGAGGACCAAAGCTGTCCAGGTTGCCTTTGTGCCTTGGAAGATGCTTCTGAGAAATTAAAACCACTGGAGTGGGAGTCACTTGTTAACTAAGTAATTAACTAACTGGAGAAACCATTGAATTTGAAACCCAATTTGCATGCAGTGATTGTGATTTCATGCTGTTTGTGTTCTGGAGAATGCTTAATGCTACAGTGTTTGGAGTTCTTAATTGGAAATATTGCTTCCTCACTTCAGAAGCCTCTCAGTTGCTGTTGCTGTACAAAACAGCTCTGGCCTTTTAGCAGGGGTTAGTAGCTTGTTTCTGTCAGAGAATAAAGCATATAAATAAATGAACTATAAACAAATGAACAAACCTTGAGAAGCCAGAGCACTTCTGGAGTTTATTATCAATTAAGTGATGCTGTCAAACTGAAGTCCTGTGACAATCCAAAGCCATGTAATTATTGCAGGCCTTGACATGGCAGAACTATTTCATCCTGGCCTGTCAATAAACAAGACAGTGTGTTCTGGGCCTTCAATTTACTGAAAACGGTCCCACTAAGCCCTGTCCAAGGGAAGGAATGTCTTCTGGTTTTGTGCTTCTGACTTGTTCTCCTTCCCCCTCCCCTTAATAGCCTTAACTGCAGTTGTAGATGGGCCTCAGTGGGAGGACAAATTTCCCAAACAAGCCTGGAGAGAATCCTGCAGGGTATGAACCAAGATAAAAGATGTAATGCATTATAGTTTGTCAGAGGACACGGAGTCCCTGAGTGTCTCCAAGTGGCAAAGAAGTATTCTTTCAAAACCAGCCCTCCTGACCCCTATTCCCAAAGGGCTCCTAAAGAAGTGGATTTGCTTGAGCTGGAATGTTTGGCCAGGTTGCTCTGTCTCCTGAACATGACTGGGAGTATGTAATCCATCTGTTATGTTTGGCCATGCTTCCCACTTGGCTACATGGCACAGAAACCTAAGTATTCCAGCTGGGCCTATAAATCCAATTTGGACACACTTTGTCGAGCCGTAACACCACATATTTTCTCCAGGAACACCAGTCTCTGCTGAGAGGCAGTTGACACATGGCTGAATCATGGCAAGGAGGGGATTGTTCTCATGGACAGTGGCTGTGCATGGAACTGAGTTCATGTGTGCTTCATCTTCAGCTACAACTGGTGCTAACAAGGCTGCTGGGCACACAGAATTCCCAGGGGAAAACTGCTTTTCCTGCAAACAGTAATTCCAGTTGAAGCACTCCTGTTGCCCTGAAGTGATGTCTTGCACTAGCTCAGCTTCAGGAGAATGATGCATTTCTTGCAGAGCTGGGGAATTACTGGCTTTTTGCTGGAATGTCCCGGGCCTGCTGTGGAACTGCTGTTTGGTGCTTACACTGCAAACACACCCTCGAGCTGAACACCCTGAGAACTATCCCACCAAAAATCCAGCACGCTGGGATCTGACTAAGCAGGGGAAGAGCCCAGTTCCTCAGAGCAGTGGATCTGGCTCTCAGGAAAGCTGCTCAGCAAGTTGGAAAATAAAGTAATATCAATGCCTTCAGTCCAGTCATGCAAATATTTCAGTCACAGCTCTGTAGGTGCAGATCTCAAACTGTTTTATGTAATAGCCACAGAGATCACTCTCTCTCTCTCTCTCTGTCCATAGCTATAAAAGATAACAAAAACATTTCTTCTTCCTAGGAACTCCAGCAGCTTAGCAAGCAATATAGCAATATCAAGCTCCTCCAACTGGGTGAGTAAAGGGCTTTATTTGTGTATACAGAAATATGTTCAACTTACCCAGGTGAGTGCACCTTAAGAACCAGGTCTCCTGGGTGATCAGGAGCTGGACATGCCCTCCAGCAGCCGAAAACCACTTTAAGGTAACACTGGGGAAACAAAATCTGTATCAAATCTTCTGTGCATTGTCATCTGTGTGCTGCCAAGGCAGACTCTGAACTGCTGCCCACTGTGGATCTCTGTGGCTCCTCTGTGCAGATGTGGTCTGTGAAAACAGCATCAAGAAAGTAGTCAAGGAAGTGGAAGAAATTGTGGGAGACAAAGGCCTGAACTGCCTCATTAACAACGCTGGCATCAACGTGCTCGCGTCCTTGGAGGAGGTCACGGCAGAGACAATGCTCACCATCTATGAAACCAATACTGTTGCCCAGCTCATGGTCACCAAGGTAAGGACTGGGAGCAATGTGCTTAATCTGGGGTACTAAAGAGGGTTTTCTCTTACAACCAAGGTATTTTCCCCCTTGGGACTGCACAGACACAGTTCTGATATTGAATGGCATGTCTAGAGAGCAGCAAGAGATCCTGCCTGTCAGGGATCTCTCTCTTTATTTGAATTCACGTGGTGTGAGATCACTTCAGGGGACAGGTGGGATCAGCAGGTGGGCAGAAGAGTCTGAAGGTCCTTGCTACTTCCAGCCGGCTGCTGTAGAAAGGTTTTCTGTGGCCACACAGTCTTAGGAACCATCACCATTCTGTGATGGTGGTACTGGAATCCTTCAAGAGTCTGCTGTGCCTTGAATGGGGAAATTAACCAAACTAAATCCACCCAAAATCAGCCAATTAAACCAAACTCTTGTTTCCCCAGGCATTCCTACCCCTCCTGAGGAAGGCAGCTCAGCTGAGCACAGGAATGGGCTGCCACAGAGCTGCTATTATCAACATGTCCTCTCTTGCTGCCTCCATGCAGCTGGTCCAGGCAAATGAGATGTTCCTCAAGGTCTATCCCTACAGGATAGCAAAGGTTTGTGGGCTTCTCTGGGCTGAGGGCAGGCTGAGCTTCAGGTGGGGATGGGAGCTGTGCAGCACCTCCATGGACACAGAAATTGTGCTTGTTCTTCACGTGGGTGGAAAAAGAAAAACCAGCACACCTGGAGCAAGCATGTGAACTTCTGAAGAACAGGCTCCCAAATAAATCACTGCTCTGACACAGGTCCATTTGGCATTCAGGGAAGAACTGATGCCATGAAATGTGTGCACTGTCAGCTGTGTTCCTCTCCAGTTGAGGCAAGATAGCATGAAACACAACAAAAGGTGTGCTGACCTGTACGTGGTGATATTAGCTAGTGAGAGGTGGGATTTTCAATTTTCTCACCTCCAGAGACTGAGTTTGTAGGGATAGTGAAGATCAGACACAGAGTTTCTCCTACACCACCTACTCATAAGCTGTTAAACGCTTGTTTTCCCTGTTCAGAAGTAAATGACTATTTGTGTAGTGATTACTGCAGAAAAACACAGTCCTTATGTCAATATTATTTCCCTCACAGCTCCTTAGGAGTTTCAAATGCTACTTCATCTTCCATCATAACTTGGTTTCATCTTTGGGGCACTAAGTTTATGGTGGTAGAGCTTTCATAGTGCTTCTGTTAACAGGTATCTCTGAGAATGAAGCCCTCAGTAAGTCTGGATAAGTCACTGTGAGCCCCTTCCCTTGTCAGGAGACAGAATGGTGGGAGGGAGGTGCCATGACTTTGGCCTGAAGTCTTGCCCAAGGTTTGTAAACCAGCACACTAATAGATGGTTTCCCCTCTTGTAGACTGCACTGAACATGATCACCAGGTGTCTTGCTGCAGACTTGAAATCAGATGGAATTCTCTGTATTTCTTTGCATCCAGGCTGGCTCCAGACAGACATGGGTGGAAACATGGTGAGTGGCATCTCTGGAAATGTGAAACTACGGCTCTCTTGTTGTGCCAACCCTGAGCAAGAGCCCCTGGCACAGTGCACATCTTGATTCTCGTAACTCCTTAAATGCATTTGGTTCTCTTCTGTAGGAAGTTCCCAGTAATGACCTAAGCTTGATTCATTCCAGGCTCCCATGCAGGTACAAGAGGCTATCCCAGGTATTCTCTCTGTTCTGGACCGTCTTGGGGAAAAAGAAAACGGCTCCTTCCTGGACTGGCAAGGGGAAACTCTACCATGGTAGAAGTGCACAGATTACTACAGAAACAGCACATCAGTCACGATCTAACCTCTCATTCTGTGTCCCTGGGGTTTCCTTACATGCTAGTTGTAGTAGCCAGTCTGATATCCAGCCTCTCTCAGTGTATCTGAAAAACAAGCTGGCTGACTCTTTCACTCGGTATTGCTACTGCTCTGTTCTAATGCTTCCTACAAACACTGCTGTGCTCTGGGTGGTGGGTATCTCCTGGAACCACCTGAAATGGATTAAATCCAGGGGCTGGTTCCTCTTCACTTCCAAAACCAAAGTGGGCCTCTTGCTCTCTGCAGAATTAAATGACCTGACCTCAGAGCAAGGCCAGTGTAGGCTGTCAGAACCCAGTATGCTCAGTCTTCAAGCAAAAAGACAAGTCTCCAGCAAAAAGGTCCTTCAGTTTCCTTCAGTCCTAACTGAGCCAAGGCTGAAATTGCCTAGCTCTAAACCACGTGAATTCGGTAATTCTATACATTCTTTGGCAAACTGTCCCCAGGTTGACAGCGTACACCAGGCGTTGCTTTGTTCCCAGCGGGTGACTAACATCCTGATATGGGGGTGGGAATGTTGTTTTGTACATAAACTTCTGAAGTGTCTTCAATAAAGTCTTGTTTAAACAAACAGGCTGTTTACCAAACTCCTTCAGTTAATTTCTCTTCACGGGCTTCTCTTCCCTGACCAGAGAATTGCACTTCTACCTTGTAGGAAGAAACTCCAACCCTTGTAGGAAGAAACTCCAACCCTTGCTGTCCCCTTTCAGGCGAGATGGGTTTGACGTGGTGGGGTGTAAAACTGAGACAGACCCTTTTTCTGGCCCGAACTAGGAGAGGCAGCTGGTGAATAAATCTCTTGTGTACTGGCTGAGGGGAGGTATAAAAGCAAAAAGCTCTTTGAAGTCTGGGATTGGCTTCACCATCCCTCTCTCCTGCCAGCTGATTAGGCACTTTCATGCTGTGCCAAGGTGGTGGGTTCAGAAAAGACAAACAGCAGGCAGGTAAGAGGGAGAGACAGGTGTGGCTGTGCCTGGACAGCAGCCACCAAGACCTGCCCGCAGATACAGACGAGGGTGTGTGAGGGAGAGGTGTCTGCCCACCTTCCACCATCCCCACGTCCACAGGGATGTACAGCCTCACTGGAACGGAATCACACCATCACTTAGGGAATCACAGAGTCACCCAGGTTGGAAAAGACCTCCATGATCATCAAGTCCAACCTTTAGCCACTCTCCAGCTTGTCAATTAAATCAGAGCATGGAGTGCCACGTCCAGTCGTGTCTTGGATACCTCCAGGTCTGGGGACTCCACCACCTCCCTGGGCAGCCCCTTCCAATGCTTGACAACCCTTCCCATGAGGAAATCCCTCCCGGTGTCCAAAATCCCTTTGTGCCACACTTCTGTGCTCAGGGCTGTTTCAGTGAGGGACAGCTGTGGTGTGCACCTTCCAAGTGTCCCTGCAAACCCAAGAGGGACCGTGGAGGACCTTGAGGGGTTGTGAGGGACATGAAGGGTCATAAGGACTGTGAGGGATGTGAAAGACCATGAGGGACATGAAGGGACATCAAAGACTATGAGGGACATGAAGGGATGTGAAGGACATGAAGGGACAAGGACCATGAAGGACATGAAGGGACATGGAAGTTCCTGAGGGACATGAAGGGATGAGAAGGACCATGAGGGACACAAAGGGACATGGAAGACCATGAGGGACCATGAGGGCCATGAAGGGATGTCAGACGGTGAGGGGCATGAAGGATCATAAGGACTGTGAGGGACATGGAAGACCATGAGGGACAGTGAGGGACATGAAGGGACGTCAAAGACCATGAGGGACATGAAGGGATGTGAAGGATCGTGAGGGTCCTTGAGGGGTCATGAAGGGACATGGAAGACCACAAGGGACATGAAGGGACATGGAAGTTCCTGAGGGACATGAAGGGATGAGAAGGACCATGAGGGACACAAAGGGACATGGAAGACCATGAGGGACATGAAGGGAGATGGAAGACCATGAGGGAAATAAAGGGACAAGAAGGACCATGAGGGCCATGAAGGGATGTCAGACTGTGAGGGACATGAAGGGACATGGAAGTTCCTGAGGGACTTGAAGGGATGAGAAGGACCATGAGGGACATGAAAGACCGTGAGGGTCCATGTGGGACATGAAGAGACATGGAAGACCATGAGGGACATAAAAGGACAAGAAAGACCATGAGGGACATGAAAGACCATGGGGGACCATGACTGACACAAAGGGACATGAGGGACCATGAGGGACACAAAGGGATGAGAAGGACCATGAGGGACATGAAGGGACAAGAAAGACTGTGAGGGACATGAAGGGATGAGAAGGACCATGAGGGACATGAAAGACCGTGAGGGATTGTGAGGGACCATGAGGGACATGAAGGGACGTGAAAGACCTTGAGAGACCATGAGGGACACGAAGGGCCATGAGGGATATGAAGGGACATGGAAGACCCTGAGGGACACGAAGGGACGAGAAGGACCGTGAGGGACATGAAAGACCGTGAGTAACCACGGCCGACCCGAAGGGCCGCGGGCGCCCCGAGCGCCCTCCCCGCCGCCAGGGGGCGCGGGCGGGGCCGGAAGTTCCGGCGCGGCGGGTGCGGGATGCGGGTGATGGCGGCGGGGCCGGGCGGGACGGGACGGGGGTGTGAGGGGGTGTGCGGGACGGGACGGGGTGTGCGGGGATGTGTGGGACGGGCCGGGGGTGTGCGGGGATGTGTGGGGCTGTGCGGGACGGGACGGGGGTGTGCAGGACGGGATGGGGCTGTGCGGGGCCTTGTAGGGCCGGGAGGGCCGGGACAGGGCTGTGCGGGGATGTGTGGGACGGGCCAGGGCTGTGCGGGGCAGAGAGGGACGGGACAGGGCCGTGCGGGGCCTTGTAGGGCCTTGTGGGGCTGGGAGGGCCGAGATAGGGCTGTGCGGGACGGGACGGGGGTGTGCGAGGCTGTGTGGGCCCAGACAGGGCTGTGTGGGCCCAGACAGGGCTGTGCGGGGCTGTGTGGGCCCAGACGGGGCTGTGCGGGGCCGGGAGAGATGGGACGGGGCTGTGCGGGCCCCTCGGGCTCCGTGCGGGCCCTGCCGGGCTGAGGGCAGCCCGTGGGGAGCTGCCCATCCTTAGGCCTGCCCCTCCCGGCCTGAGAGGGGACTGGGCTGGAATTGTTGTGTTTTTAAAGCTAAAACAGCCCAAGATTTATTAATTAGTCACCTCCGCGGCTGAGCTGCCCCCGCAGTACAGCCGTGGTAAAACGAGGAGGGTGCTTAGGGGGGCTCAGCCCGTCTTTTGGGGGTTTGGGGTTAAATAGAGGAGGGTTTTTTAAGCACAGTGTTTTCCCTGTTGAATAAATGTTCTTATTTTAACAGTCGTTGCTGGCTCTGCCAGTCAACAAAGTGAAACAAAATGTTAATATCACAGCTGAGTTCCCAGTTACTGAAGGCTTCGAGAATTGCAGGTAAACTGGTGTTGTGTTACTTTGATTGTTTGTTTGTTTTTCCTGGGGTAATTGGGCTCACAGAAGTCTCTTTTCCAGCGAGCAGTGCAGGAGTGAGGAGGTTGTTGTTGAATCAGTGGTTGTTGAGTGTTATTATGTCTCAGACCTGTTATGCCAGTATTGTGTAGCTTTGATTTAACCTCTTTTAAGCCAAGGAGGAGATTCCTTAGCAGCAGAAAGGTTTGATACAGCAAACAATTCCTCACCATTCCAAACTGCACTTCATGGAATGGTTTGGGTTGGAAGAGACCTTAAAGATCATCTCATTCCAACCCCCTGCCATGGACAGGGACACCTTCCACTAGACCAGGTTGCTCAGTGAAGGAGAACCTCCACCCTCCTTTACCTGGGTGACTTGGGCACTTCACACAGTAAAATACAATGCATTTTTATCACATTGCATTATAGCAGTGTAATTAAAATTTAAAAAGACTTCCTTGCTTTTTTGATGACAGTACAATTTTTGTCAGCCGTTTCCTTTATCAGATTATTCTGGCCAGAGCTGTCTCATGATTTGAGAGCTGAGCAGAGCTTTTCTTCTGAAAATTCTGCCTTTTAAATGGAATTCTTGTCTCCTAAAGGCCACCTTCTGCCCAGATCCGTGTCTTCCTTCCTTTGCTGCCGTTCCACCTCTGCCCACTACAGCACCCAGCCCCCCAACACCAGCGGGGCCCAGCCCCAGCAGTGGCACAGCCTGGACCCTGAGCTGGAGGAGATCCTGATTCCCAGGAAACTCTCCATCAGCCCCTTGGAGAGCTGGCTGACAGTGAGATACTCCCTCCCTAAGGCGGAGGGAGCCCAGGAGGAGGCGGGCCATGAGCCCCCGCAGGGATCCGAGTGCCCCCCGCCCACCGGGGGAGCGGCTGTCGGGGAGGGAGGGGCAGCCCCGGGGCACACGGTGCACTGCAAGAACGTCCTCAAGATCCGCAGGAGGAAAATGAACCGCCACAAGTACAAGAAGCTGCTCAAGAGGAGGAAGTTCATACGGAGGAGGATAAAGGAGGGGCGCAAGAAGAAGCGGCAGGTGAGCTCAGGGGAGGGGGAATTCCCTGGTGAAAATGTGGCTGCTCCTCACAGCGGCCTCTGTGCAGGTGGTGGGTGGTGTTTCCAAGTGGAATTGATCCAGGGAAAAAGGGCAGCAGCTCAGAGAGCCTTAATGAATCGAGCATTTAGTCTCAGGCTGGGCCAAGGGAGGGTCGGGTTGAACATCTGGAGGAATTTCTTGAGGGAAAAAGGGTGGTCAGGCATTGAAAGGGGATGCCCAGGGAGGTTTGGAGTCCCCATCCCTGGAGGTGTCCAAGGAGGGACTGGATGTGGCACTCAGTGCTCTGGGCTGGGTGACAAGGTGGGCACTGGGCACAGGGTGGACTCCATGGTCTTGCAGCCTTTTCTACCCATAACGGTTCTGATTGTGGGATAGTTCCTGGGTGCAGTTTTATTTCCATGACAGCAAATTACAGAACTGTATGGCTGATGAAGAGGAATTGTAGCATTTGGGGGAAAGATGAATTCTGATGTCTGTGCTATAGCAGGGAGATTGGTTTAATCTTAATTTCTCTCCTGTCTTGCCAACATCCTCAAGTGCTTCCTGTTGTCTTATCCTGTAGAGAAGCCTTTTCCATCCCTGAGTAGAAGGGGTGAGGGAAGACAGGGGCCTTTGTTCAAACTTTGCATGTTTTCATTCAACACTGCCTTGCAGTAGGGTTTGCTGTGGTCCAGTTTGGTTCATTCTCTGGTAATTCTCACCTTGCCCAGATGCTAATTGGGGTTAATTGTGATTCCATGTCTTCAGATTTGTAGCAGGCAGTGTTGAACACTTTATGCTGGGAAAATCCTCTTGATTTTCTTACCATTTCATTGTCCATCTTCACAGTTTTTCTTGTACAAGCCTTTTAAAATAATGCTCCCAAAGTTCTCGTGCATTTTAGTGCCTTCTAATGTGTTTTCTGCAGTAAGGTGAAATATTTTGACACTTAGAACAAGCTGCCTTTGTTTCCTTTGTGTATGTTATGCTTAGATTGTCCTTGGCACGTGAGGGCAGTGGCTGTGAATGAATGTTCAGGTGTTGCTTCTGGGCTGTGTAACCATTTTTTTTTCTTTTTTCTTTTTTTCCCTGTTTTAGATGAAATTTGAGAAAGATTTGGAACGCATCTGGAAAAGAGCTGGTTTGAAAGGTCCTCCTGCAGGATGGCAAACCCCCAAGATATTCCTGAGGAGTTCCAAGCGATAAAAACACCTGTAATGAGTCTTGACCTGTAATTGTAATTAAAAAATTATTTCAGTATGTGAACTACATGTAAGCTTTTCCTGAATGCAGTGAAATTGGTAAGAAGGAGTTTTCCAAGCACAAACCAGCAATATGCTTTTCCTCCCCAAAGGAGTGGTGTTTGGCACTGCTCTGTGCAGTCCTGTGCTGCCCCAGCTATTTGTCCTGGGCTGCAGCTGAATTTATGAATTTAAGATTAGACTGAACATGAGAACAATCAGTTGTGGGAGTTGGGATTAGTGAAGAATTCTTCTGATTGTATATATATGACACAAGCATTTGGAAAAGTTCTTTTCAAAACTACCTTCTTTCATAGCCTTATTTTAGAAAGGCTGGTGTTTTTTAAGAATTATGGGGAGATAGGAATTGGATCAGAATTCCATAGAATGTATCTGCAAAAGCTTTATCTGGAGCCTTGGTGTGCATGTGCCTTAGGAATTGCATGGACACCCTTAAAGGCACATTTATTTTTTGTGCTCTATTTTGTGCTAATAAAAATTGTTATTTTTTTCTTTGATTGACCTCTGTCATATGGAACATCCAGATCTTGGTACCAGTAAAAACTCAGAACTAATTATTTGTTAACTACAAAAACTTCTGTGCCTGAGACAACTTTTGGCATGGTTGAAGAGAGTCATGAAAGCTGTGAAAAATACATGTGTTGAAAATAAACCCTGACAAAGGACTTTGTATCTGCATTCTGCTTTTAATTTTTGTGTTTGAGCAGCATTGGGTGGTTTAGTGTGATTTAACTTTTCCCTGTATGTATTCAAGGGGTGGACTGACCTCAGAGAGGAGGGGAAGAGAATCGGCTCCTTAGGCTGGTCATTGTGCAGTGTCCAGGGAAGCTGCTCTGAAAATGCCTTCTCTTGATGCTGCTTTAATATTCTTGAGCACAGGATGCAATTTGAAACTCTCTCACTTTGCTAGACAGGATCAGACAGATGAAAGCTGCACTTGTTTTTCTGTAGAGGGAGCACGAGTACATGAGATACTCTTCACAAAGCTTTAGTGTGAGCTGCTGTTCCTCTCCAGAAGAGCTGGATGCCAATGTGTCTGCAGTGTATGTGCATATGTAGCTGTGGTAACCAAAAGCTGCAAACAGGAAAGGTTTCACTGCTGTAATTCCCAAAATATTTAAGGCTTGGAAGATTCCTCTTTCATCTCATTATTTTGCTGTTCTGAGAGGAAATGATTGGAAGCAGGAGGTTGCTAGACAAATTCCAGCTCTTCATACAGAAATAGGAGGTAACCAGTGGGATGGTGGCTTTATGTATTGGTCTAGAAAGGTCCCTCAAAATTGGAATATAAACCCAGTTTCTTTCACCCTTATATCCTTAATTTTTGGATTGCATGCACTTAAATACACTGAGCTCAGCTGAACAGAACATTGAGTTTAATAGTTTTTCTCACAGTGATCAGGTTTGTGCTAAAATGATTTGGCTCTAGAATAGGAAGTCAGCTGACTTGGAAGGGCTGAAAGTTCTGAATTTTGTTTCTTTTAGCCAAAGCATCATTTTGCAAACTGAGAGGGAAACTTTTGGAAAATGGAGAGCCCAGTGACCTGGTGGCAGTGGCTGCTGGCTGGATGTGGCAGAAACACCATTTCTTCCTAATGATTCCTGGCAAATGAGATTTTGGTTGACATGTTTCTTACTAGGGTAAGAATTAAATGCACTTTTAGGAGGCTTCTCTAGAAAATGTGGTGTTCAATTACATCAGCATGGATAAGTTTTGTAGAGGCTTCTGGATGTAGCAGTTCTTTCAGCTACACAAATGAATCCAATATAACTCACAAATAACTTACAGCTGAGGATCAGGCCTGACTTTCTATGGGAAAGGAAGCAATGCAAAAGAACTGCTTCCTGCAGCTTTTTCCTCAGCTATTGTGTTAACACAGTCCAAGGTAGGTTTGCTTGGCACAGTGGTGGAAAAGCCTGACCAGCTGCCAGTACTTGGAATAGTTAGATGATTGCTTAGTGGTCCACAGTGGTAGAGTTGAGGTGTTGCAATAACAGCAGATTTTAGAAACAGTGCAGAAGCTGGAGATTTATGGTCCTGATGGGGGCAGAAAATTAATTTCAATTACCTTTTTATAAAGGGAGCAACTTCATTATTGCAGTGAAAATCAGAGCCAGGAAAGCTGGACCCTTTGATAAAGAGGATTGAGGCCCAAATGGGTGGAAAGTAGAAACATGTAAGGTGTGCATAAATTGCATTATCTCAGCAATTCACTTACCTCTTCATGCCCAGCTTAACAATAACCTCTCATGGTCTGGGGTCTGTAGGAAAGATTTCAGCCCTGTGGCAGCCTTTGCTTCAGTTCTCCACAGGAACAGGCTCCTGGGTAAGTGTCTCCTGTAGTTTTGGCTCACTTCAAATGAATTCTGTTCAGCTCCTGAATTTGTTATAGAAAAAGGGAAAGTCCAGCAGGCTGCTGGTCCTGGTTAAAAACAACTGGTGCCCATTTAAAGCACAAAAGGATGTTCCTTTTGTTTGGAAATCTTGTGCTTGCCCTGCAATTCGTGTTGGATGGTCTGCCAGCTGTTGGAGCAGCACTGGGGTTGTGCAGACAATGAGTCTGAGCTCAGGGATGCCCTCTCCATGTCCTTGGCACAGAGAGAGGACAGTCCAGGAAAGAGTCCTGTGGAGAGGGAATGGAATGGAATGACATGGAATGGAATGATGCTCCTGGGACCAGAGCTGAAGGTGATTCAAACCAGGAGCTGCACAGGTTGTAAAGGGATCAGAGACTACACTGAGAGAAAACACTGACCTGAACTGAGGCTGGGTGTAGACATGCAAAAGGTTTGAGTGCCTTTAAATCCTGAATCGTGGGGACCAGGCTGGATTTGTTCAGAGTGTTTTCAGCTGGGATTTCCTGGGAACAGACACGTGTGAGGAGTGCTGAGGACAGGCTGGGGGATGCTCAGGGCTCCTGGCTGCACACACGGAGCAGCAAAGAGAGAGGGAAATATTCCTTATGTTACTATTTTATTGGCTCCTGACCGTGGTCTGCCTATGAACCTGTTCTGTTGGGGGTATGTGTGTGGTTTATTTCTAGCTGGGGTTTTTGTTTGTTGGGGTTTGTGGGGCTTTTTCCTTTGTTTGTTATTGTATTGTGGTGGTTTGTTTTGTTTTGTTTGATTGGTTTGGTTTGGTTTGGATGTTTTTAGTATCAGAGGGCCAGGACAGGGGTGATGCCTGCTTTGGAGGAGGGTTTCTCTGCATAGCAGAACTCTGGCACTGGAAGCTCAAGTTCTTTCCCTCTCTGTATTGTGGGAACTGTTCTTTCTTCCATTAGTAAACTCAAGACCAGTCTTAAAAAGAAGTGGGTTAGTCAGGGAAAGGTTATGAGCATCTGGTGTGCAAAACACTTTTTGGGGAATTAATAGGACCTGATTCCTAATGATTGCTGAGCAGAAACAGTGGGGACCTTTACTCTGGTGAGCTAATGCCCATGTTAAATGGGACACTTTCATATGAGAAACTCAAAATGTTGGTGTATGTTTGTTGGCTTTAATAGCCCTGCCTTGCTCCTTCTCAAATTCTGAAGCCAGCTCTGCTTCAGTGGGTCTGCTGCCCGCTCCAGGGGTTCCAAATTTAACAAACCAAGCTTGTTTCCACTGGCTGATCTCACAAACAGCACCTGTGGATAACTAAAATGACATCTCTTCTCTTCGCTCTTCATGTTCTGCTGTTGGCATTTCTGTTCTGACTGTGAAAACATCCTGGTTTGGATTCGTTTGGGCTGAGCCTGATGGGTTACTCTCCAAAAATAACAGCACTCAGTCCTGAACCTGGAGCTGAAGTGATTTTGAAAAGTGGGTTTTGTTTTTCCTACTGCCTTTTAAATAAGTAAATATCAATAACTGTAGCTGTTGTAGACATCTGAGCTGGCTTTGAGCAAACACAGGGTGCTGGCTTTCCTGTGGGAGGATCCATTCTTGCTTGGCTTTCCCTCTAAAACAGAGGGACAAAAGTGAAACAAGGAGTTCTGTGAGCCAGGGAATTCAAGAAAACCATTTTTCACATCACTCTTGCGTCAATCCTCTGATTTAGGGATTTTTTTAGGCTCACTCCCTGCCTGGGCACTAAGAACTATAAAACTGAGACTTGTGCCCTTGAATGGAGCTGAAATTTTCTGTTGTGTAATTCAAACATTTCAAAGTAATGAGAAGAAGAAGAAGGTTAAATGGACAGTAGGACCACATAACTGTAGGTGCCTTGGGAATGGAAACAGGGCTAAATGGAAGTGGCTAAAATGTAGTTTGAAGCAGAAAAATAACATGAAATATTGATTAAAAGATGGGAGGTTTCACTTGTTCAGTAATCAAGACTTGGTGGTGCTCAGGCAGGTGTTGTGCTGAGGGAGTGTCATTGCCTTTGGTGTGTCCAGATCTGGAAAAAAACACTCCTGGATCCTCCCAGCAGCTGCAGAACTTTAGAATCCCTCTTCCCCTTGGGAACTGATTGGTGTTAGGACAAGGATGTGGAGTCCTGAGCAAAGAAATGACACAGCAGGTGAAAAACTGATAGCTTGGAATTGGAGAGGTTTGTTTTAAAGGAATTAGCAGTACCTGGTAGGATACTTTTGGCTGAGCTCTTATCACCATCCAGTGAGAAACTGGTTAAAGCTGAAGGATGAAGAAGGTGCCAAAGGGAGAAAAGAAGAGCCCCAGTCAGCAAAGTGAGTGTGAGTGACCAGCAGCCCTGACTCACCAGCCCCAAATCCCTGGTGCTCCTGACTCAGAGCTCTTTCCTCCCTGGCAAAGGGTTTTCCTGCTGTCAGCACCGAGGGAGCCAGGCCATGCAGGGACAGCCAGCTGGACCCTGCCCAGCAGCAGCAGCAGCAGGTACATCCTGGGGGCAAAACCTGAGCAGGGGTTTGGCTGCCCTGACCACTCATGGGGTGTGAGTTCCTGCATCTTTGCTTGCCCTAGGTGTGAGTGGGCATCTCCAGAGAGCCCCCTGTGCCTCATTTCCCTATCTCTGTGATGTGGGAGGATGGCTGGTGGTGTCCTGCCATCTCTGGGGACTTCTATGGAAGGCAGGACAGAGGGAAAGGTGTCCTGCTTCCTGATAACATCATCCCTTGGGGAAGGGGAGGCAGGAAAGGCTTTTTCTCAGGAGTAATTTCTGCAAGAACCTGGCTCTGTGAAAAGAAAGGGATCAGGAAATACCAAGATCTGTGCCTTGGGTGCAGCACCTTCTCCTGGAGCGTTTTGCTAATTAGGGAGCTGAGGAGCAGAAATAAAAATACACACATGTGGCTCAGGATAAAGTCCCCTGACCATTTCCATCTTGTACTGAGGGAGGAATATGCATTTCTCTATGTGGTGTCATCAGGCTGCTCTCCTGTGGAGTGGGAATTTCTAAGGGAGGCAAAGCAAACAGAACCCTGGGCTTTTTAGCTAAAATTTTGGTTGCCAGAGCCCTCTTGGACTGATCCTGAGCAAATATACTGTCCAAATAAACTACCCTCAAAAGTTGGCCAGGCTCCATTACTTGTGTGTCTAAATTAGAATTATATTGCATTATGGAAAGCAACCTCCTTTCACCCAAAGCATTTTTATTTTAAATGAAACGGCCTGCAAACCTGAGGTAAGTAAGAAAACTCAAGGAGGCACCTCTGAGCACCCTTTTCAGAGCCAACCTATTCATTTTCCCCCTCTTTCCCACTCATTTCTGATCTCAGAATAAGATGGTGTGCCTGGAACGCCACTGCTTAATTATTTTGGGTGGGTGCAAGAGCTGGGCTGCAATTAGTGTGAGGGATGGAGGTGCCCTTCAAAGCCTCTGATGCCAGAGCACTGTTCCCACGTGCAGAGAGAGCAAGAGATGTGGTTTGAGGTGCAGGGCTGGTGGGCAGGAAGGGGACACCAAATGCAGCAATGTGTGTTTCTGCTCCTGGGTGCTCCCAGGGCTTTCCTGATCCTCACAGAAATAAGCAGTGCTGGCTCCTTGTGGCTTAAGCTTTTCCCAGGTTAGACAAAGCAGACATAGTGCTGGTGGTCAGGATGCTCCAGTGGCATGGATCTGGAATAGTGGCCAGTGATCCAGGAGTTCTGGACACTGTTTTTCAGTGGCCTTTGGTCCAGTTACTTCTCCCCTCTCTTCCTCAGGACTTGCCTTCCTTGTGTAGGATTATCAACTTTCCAAGTAAAGCACCTTGAAACCTGGGATGGAAGAGAGTGCCAAGTGCAGTTGCTGAACTATGGGACCCAGGTCTGCCCATGTGGTGCCTTTTCCCTGGATTTTGGAGAGTGGATGAGCCCCAGCCAGGTGGGATGTGCCACTTCTGACCTGCTGCCTTCTCTCCCCATGCCTGAGACAGACACAGTGGCTGGGCAGAGCTGGGAGAGTGGTGTGATCCCTCAGCCATCTCCTCCTGAGCTTCAGTGCTGTTTGCCATCTACTACACTGGAGCAGGCACTGGGATCTGTCCCCTGGAGCAGAGCCTGATGGGTTCAGTGAGGATTTGGAAAAGCCAAGATGCTCCAGAACCACACAGGAGTGAGTCAGTCCCCTGTCATGGCTTGGACACCCCTCTGTCTCAGGCACGTGATATTCAGGAGTTAATTTGGGGGGAATCATTTGTGTGTATCCAGAAGGTTTGGAGGCACTGAAAAAAAAAATCTCTGTTTCCCAGAAAAGGTTTCTGGCTGTTGCTGGGATGTTTAGGGGGGGATTAACAGATGAACAAACATGAACAGAGCCCCTCCTGAAATTCTGATTGATGGTGACTCCAATTCAGATCTGCTTCTTTTCCCATCCCTTCAGGAACTTTATGGTTCATGAGGTGATTTTGAGCTCATACCTGCTTTTTTGTTTTTTTTTTTTTTTTTTTAATACTCTGTGCTGGTGACACTACTGGCTCTCAGAATAGCCTAGGAGAGAAGTGCTTAATAATTTAAATGAGCTCAAAGAAATCTAATTTCACTGTGATGCCCTGAAAAGAAGCAGCAGGTAGAAGTGACTCTTGGTTGCCCTGAGGAGTTGGAATACTGGGAAGGTCTGAGGGGCAATAGGGATGGAAGAGGCTGCTGTAAAGTCAAAAATCAGGGTTCTGCCCCATTTCTGAGTCCCACTGGATCTCTGCAGAGCCACAGGGCAGGAGGGAGGTTTTGCCCCAGCTGCCCTTCAGTGTGATTCCCTGAATCCCTGAATGCCAGGGGATGCTCCTGCAGTGCCAGGGCCATCCAGGCTCCTGGAGGGGACAGGGGCAGCACAATCCTCCCTGAGCTCCCCCAAAAGCAGCTGCTTTGGGCTCTGCTCCCAGCCCTGCCACTGCTGTGCTCGGGGAATGTGGCTGAGTCATTTCCTTTGCTGTTCCAGCTCTCCCTCCTGCTCCGCCTGTTTAGGCTGCAGACTTTCCCCCCAGACTTTTTCCCACTTTTCCCATTGTGGGACAGGCACAAAGTGCTCCCAGCCAAGGAAGAGCCTTCATCCCGGAGGGAGGGACCAGAGAAAACATTTCAAGGGCTTCTACCTTGCCTAGTTTTCAATTGAAACAATCACAGCAAGCTACTTAAAATTAATGATTTTTGGTTTTCAGCTAAGGATTATTTTTATAGAGAACGGACTTTCCAGATTTAGCTTAATAAACACGCCAAAAACCACTAAATTTCAGAGAAAATTATAATTTACCCCTGCTTTGTGGGTGTCAGGGAGGTGCTGCTTTGTGTGTCTGCTTCCACCCCTGATTTGCTTGCTGCTTGTTGTTTTCCCCTTTCTCCTCGGTCAGTGTTTTTTTTTGGTAGCTTCTGTCTGGAGAAAAAAAAAACACACACACAAAAAATCCTTGTTGGTTTCCTGGGCAATTTCTCTGTTTTTGTAAGTGGTTTCTATTAATGGTTTTGAGATGAATCCCAGGAATCTGGAGCTGAGCTGCTTTCCAGGGGGTGTTTCAATGTTGTGCCATCCAAGGCTGCTGGACAGGAGGAACCACAGAGCTTTGGAGGGGCCTGATGGCAAAGGGTGCAGGCAGAGCCCTGACCTGCTATGAGGACAGCAGAGCTGGAACAACAGCCAAAAACACATTAATCCCTTCAGCCAGAGCAGTTTTCTTGGATGCTGCAGTTTAACCCCTCCTTTGTGCATGTCCAAGTCTGTCCTGGACAGTCTGCACAGCTCAGCATGTTGAGCACATCAAAAAGCTCTCAGCATTCCATGTCACTACATACCTTGCATACCTGGACATTCACACTAATTAATTTATGCCCCAATGCCTTGGGCACATCGGGAAATAAAGCTTTCCAGCTGGAGATTCAAGGGAAAGAAGTTGAGGCGTTGTCTGCAAAGGAGAGCCCCCCAAACCACAGGCTGTTCCTGGGAAACCCTCTCTTCTTGCTTCCAAACAAAGGCTCGGGCTGTGCCAGGGAAGGGTCAGGACATCAGGAGGGATTTCTTCACAGAAAGGGCTGTTAAACATAAAAAACATGTAGGGTTGTTAAACATGTCAAACAGAAGGGGCTGCTCAGGGAGGTTTGGAGGTGCCCAAGGAATGGCACTCAGAGCTCTGGGCTGGGGGACAAGGTGGGCACTGGGCACAGGGTGGGCTTTGTGAGCTGGGAGGGCTTTGCCACCCTAAATGATGCTGAGACTGCAATTCAGGAGTGCTTGGGCACAGCTCAGGCTCTCACAGTGATGCCACTTGGGGTGGTTTTTAGGACTTCACCTTCCTCTGGTTGTCCTGGCGTGTCATCAATCCCTGCCACAATATCACTTTATACCTCCCCAGTATAAAGGGTGTCAGAGATGGGCCCTGCTCACACCCCAGGCCATGGGTGTTTGGTGGCTGCATCTCAGGCTGCTGGTCACAGTGGGCTCCACTGGAGGAAAACAGAGCAGATAAAACATCTGGCCAGCCCTTCAACTTGTCATTCTGGATAAGCTCTTCAGAGAAGGCAAATCAGGGGTTTTGGTGTTTATGGCTGGGGAACAAGCATGGTAATGCTGGGGCTGAGAGGTGCAAGGCTTGTTACATCACTGGGGTAATGACAGGCTTCACTCCACAGCCCTGTTATTGTGGTTGGCCCTCAGTTTTGTCCTTTTAGTTCACAGCTCTTGCTGCAGGTTGGATTATTTCAGGCTCGTTATGGGGTTCACTGAAGCTGAGAGATTTATTTTAAAGAGTAAAGCTTTGCAACCAAGTGAAAACTCCCTGGAAATTAATACCTCTGGCAATTCCCAGGTTCTTTTCCATCAGCAGGCAGCTCTGAGGGTCCCCCAACCCACTCCAGACCTTTCTTAGGATGGGGGAGTGAATGTGGGTGGGTATTTGTCCCTCTGAGTGTTACAGGTTGGTCACACTGACGTACCAAGGGGTTTGTGCAGCTCCCACCAGAAGATCAATGGTGCCAGTGTACATTCACCCTGATCTGCAGTGCCCCTGCCCTTCTCCCTTCTGCTGTTCCCATGCAAAGTTCATTTTTTTGGCTTGAGGGATCCTGGGTGCCTTTGCCACTGTGCCTGTCAATTAGCTGTGCTCTTGTGCTCTTTATTCCCAAGCTGTAACATTCCCTACTACTTTGCACTTGTAGGAATTATCTTTGCTTCTTCCCATGGGTAGGTATTTTCTCCTTTCCTTTGATCATGGCAGAGCACTGTGGGTCCTGTATTTAAAGAGGAAATCCTGTACATACGGCCTTGTACTGTAATTTGTGTCAACAGGTCATTAATCCTGGCATTCCTTGGTAATACATGTATTTATGGCTGTGAAAATGGGGGAGAAGTGGCTACTTCCACTCCTGCTTCCCAGGGTTAGTGGCCCTTAAAACTGCAATAAGGGATGGAGGGTTCCTCTTGGCTTCAGACCTTCTTCCTGATCTGAGACCTGCTCAGTTTTTCTGATGGATGGGCATCAGTTCAGATTTATTGGGAGGTCTTTCAGTGCAGCCTGAAACCAAAAATGTTAAAAGTGGGAGAGATGGGGAGGAGGAAAATTCCTGGCAGACATCAGTCTTGTGGGCCCTGTCTTTTGGCAGAGCTTTGTCCACATGAGTCAAATCCCATTTGATGTCTGAAATGGATGTGAAATACCATATATTTCATCTCTGAATTAGTCTCCCGTGTTTCCAGCATCACCCTTTTCTTGTTCTGCTGCTCTGTGAGGAGGGTGGCAGGGGCAGAGGTCCCTTTCCCTCCCCTGGCTGATGTTCTTTGCCTTGGTCAGGAGCTGTGGTCGGAGCAGAAGCTGCACAAGAGGCAGCCAAGGGATGCTCCTTGGGAGGATCAAAACCCACATTCCTCTGGGAGTGAGGAAGGGGAAGGGCTGGGGAACACTGCTCGGTTCAGCCTCTGGGGAGAATCTCCTTAAAAACTCAGCTCCTGACAGGGCAAGATGTTGACACAGCTGCTCTTCCAGGGTTTCTTTGGAACAGCAAAGCTCTAGGAAGCAGGGACTGTGCAGAATTAGAGTGAGGGAAAGGCAGAGATCAGCAAAACAGGCTCCTGTGTCCCTTCCCTCCTCTCTTTGTGAGCCCCAGAGAAGCTGCTTTTCCCTTCCAGAGGGTGATTTTCTTTAGGAGGCTTCAGTGGGTTCAGCCTGGACTTGGCTCCTTTCAGTCAGGAAATATCCAGTTCATGACAGCAGCAACCACAGCAATGCACATCCCTCCCTCAAGTCCTGCAGGAACCAGGCTGTAACCTCTGCAGTGCCAAAGCCAGGGGACACAAAGGTGGGAAAACAACCTGGAGTCACAGCCTGGGAGGTTGTTCCTGTGGCTGAGAGAGCCCCAGGCAAGGAAAGGGTGCTGGGTTTGCTCTCTGTGCCCTGGGATCAGCTTCTTGTCTTGCAGCCAGACCTTTTCCAGACTGCTCTGACACAACTGGACAAAGGGCTGTCACCCTGGAGCCTGGGCTGTCACCCTGGAGCCTGGGCTGGCACCCTGGAGCCTGGGCTGTCATACTGGAGCCTGGGCTGTCACCCTGGAGCCTGGGCTGTCACCCTGGAGCCTGGGCTGTCATACTGGAGCCTGGGCTATCACACTGGAGCCTGGGCTGGCACCCTGGAGCCTGGGCTGGCTCTCTGGGCTGACAGAGAGAGCAGGAAAAGCTCCTTGTCCCATGAGATTCGTGGCTCAGCAGCAGCCCAGCCCCTCCCTGCTCCAGGTCAGGCTCTGCTGGGACCCCTGAGCTCCTGGCAGCAGCTTTGCACTGCAGGGATGAGGTGGATCGAGAGCCTTTGCTGCCTGTAGGTGGTTGTGGAATTGGAGTAATGGGAATTCCTGAGGCTCACAAGGACGAGCTGATGGGTTTGCAGCAGGGTTACAATTGGGCTGGATCTGTGGACACCAAAGTGGTGACACAGCTCAGGTGATGAGTGTGGGGATGTGGAGGGAGGGACTCTTTGTGCCTCCTTCACCCCAAACCTCCCCACTTCACAGAAGCGCCAGAGTTGGGGTTTGCAGGGAAATTTTGGGGGGAATGTTCTCATCTGAAGGTTAGTTTTGAATTTTTTGCCCCTAGGAACAACCCAGGAGTTTTCTGGATCTGTTTAGGACAGTGTGGAGAACCTGCTGGAGTTAACAGCAGGCTCTTTTCGTGGTCAGATTATCTAATAATAATAATAATAATAATGGCTGCAGTTTCTTGGGGTTTCTTTGGAAGTGTCTGGTCTGTCTGCTGCTGGAGACAGGAGCCTGGACTAGGTGAAGTTCTCATCTAGCCTGGATGCTTCCTGAGTTCCATGGTTGCAGTATATAATTATTTTGTTATAATTATAATGTCCTCCTCTTTGCTGAACCACTTTCCCCTTGGGATAGAGGAAATCTCTTTGCTGGTATAGTGGAGAGACAGAAAAATGTCAGAAGGAAAAATTCAAGTGGGGCAATTAAATTTATCTCCATGGATGCCATGGGAACTCTCCTATAGAGTCTCACATATATTTAGCTTTGATCTACAGGCAGGCATTTAATAACAATAAGTTTTAATTCCCTTTCCCCAACATTTTCTACTTGACTAATTTCATTTTATTAAGTCAGCAACAATAAATAACAATAATCTAACAACAGAATGCAAGAAAGCAGACAAAAAGGACATATTTTATTTTTTTATATATACTAACAGCATTTACACTATTTCCTGACTTTGTGCTCATTGTAATTTTCCTGCAAGTCTTGCATTAAAAGACTCCTGGCTAATTCAGTCACCTGCATGGATTAGGGTGTTAGACCTTATTATCCTTTTGCTGCTCTCCAGCCCTTACTTACAAATTACAGGACAGAGTAAATATTGTTTTCTAGGTTGTCTTTGGAGACTTGAGCCTGAAGTAAAACCATATGAGGAGGCAAAGATGAAAACCCCATCGAAGGCAGCAGAATAAATCCAGTCTCCAGCAGACAGCTGGATGAGTGTCAACAGAGGAAGGAACAGCTGGATCAAGTAAAGCACAAGGAAAATTAGTTCCATCCCAAGAGGGGAGGGAGGGAGATTGTTCTGCGAGCCCAGAGTTGTGTGGGACCAACTTCACCCGATCAAACTTTGACATCAAAGTCAGGGGCAGATCAGAAAGAGCCCGAGGGAGGGGACAGAGAAGAGAGGGAGTTCACAGGGATCTGCAGAGAGGGTGAGGGAAGGGAAGGAGGTGGAGTGAGAGGGGAGGTGGGGAGCTGGAGGTGGAGTAATTCTGCAGAATAGGAGCTGCTGTCCACAGCTTTCTGCATGTAAATTGATGAGGTCATAGTGTTTTCCAGTTACAGAAAAAAGGAAAAAAAAAAGAAAAAGTCAAGGGAAAAAAGAAAGTCTTCGACTTGTTTTTCAAGAGAGACGGAAACACGGAGGAGCTGCAGAAATGGAGCAACTTGCAAAACTCCTCCTGTGGCACATTTTGCTCCAGCAAAGTAAGTTTGGGGCTGTTGCTTGTTTGTGTTTCAGCTGCAGAGGACGGGGCTGGGGGGGTTGGAACTGCTCCCCTTGTTTCAGATTCCTCAGCTAGCCGTGTTTTCATCCGTGGAGGGGAAGGAATCTTGGATTTCTCCTGTTTTTTGGGGGGGAGCAGGCTGAGGTGGTGGAAGCAGTGCTCTGTTCAGCGTGTTTGTGCCATCTCTTTTCTCCTATCAGTTCCCCCCAGCAGCAAATTCAAAACCAACAAGCTTCAGTGTGAGTGCAGTAGATGTCACACAGGATTCAAAGTTAGTTTATACTTTTGGAGAAGCAGCAACAGCTCTGTGTGTGTGTGTGAGTGAATGTTCAGAGAGAGGAAAAATGTGAGCAAACCAAAAAAATGTTTGTCAGCATAAAGGCAGACATAGGAATTCACTTTTGGGCAAGGTGCAAGAAAGGGATGGGGACAAGTCTGATGAGCTTGAACTAACAGAATGGCTTGTACCTTTTCCTCAGTCCCAGTTTTCTGAAATCTGAAAGCAGATTCATTGTCCCCAAGATGACAGAGACACCCTGGTAAGGCTTGGGTGGCAGGAGGAGAATTGAGGATTAAAAAATCACAGCACATCCACACTTTGGGCTCTAAAGAAGGTACCTGTGAGCAAAGGACCAAACTCCAGGGTAGGATGGAGACACTTCTTTCAGGGTGCTGAGAGGAGGAAATGAGGAGCACAGGCTTTTTTGGGACTGGTGACCCCTTGCTTTTTCCAGTCCTGTTGAGGAAAGGCTGTGGCTGAACCCCTGAGCCCCTCCAAACTCCTCAGCACGGAGGTGGAGTGAGGTGAGTTCTCAGTTGGCTCCCTAATTAATCCACTCTCCATGTCACCCCATCATCATCCCTAGTTCTGCATGCCATGCCTCCAGGCAAGGTTTAGGAATTGGCAATTTATGGGTTCACCCATAGGGACAGAAAGGTTAAAGTGGCTCAGAAAACTGGTGTGTGGGGTGGGTTAAGGAGAGGGAGGAGTGTCTCCAGTCTCTCCAGTCCAGTGACTCCCCAGTGAGGCTTGGCATGTTGGCAGAGCTTGGGGAGCACCCAGGGCAGGAAGAGCAGGTTGGGCTGCTACAAAGCTGTGGGGAGGCAAAGGTGTCCCACCTAAGCATGGATGATCCCTGGCAGACTCTTCAGGTGTATTTTAGAGATGACCTGCCTGTGTCCCAGGTCCTGCTGTGATGTTTGAGCCTTGCTGTGCACTCACACAAGGAGTAGGGATGGGCAGGGAGAAAATCTGTGCAGTTCCACTCTGCTGAGATGGTCCCTCCTGGAGAGGCACCACACCCTCAAGTGTTAAATGTCTGGCAGGGAGGAACAGCTCTGGGTTTGGAATGGCTCCACAGACTCTTCCGTGGGCCTGGGGCCAAGGTGAAGCACAACAGAGCAGGGAAGGCTTTCTAAAGCTGAGCTAATATGTGAGCTGCCTGTTAGAGAGTTGGGGCAGATCTCTGAGAGATCCTGTCCGTGACCAGGGTGGGGATTGGCTTCTTGTACAGACACAGGGCTGTTCCCTTTCTGCAGAGGCAGCACATTCCTGCTCTTCCCGAGCTCAGGGACAAGTTCCTACCTGCAGTGAGGTGTTGGAATGGCTGGGGCTGGATGGGGAGCTGAGGGCTCTGCAGCCCTGACATCCTCCTGGAAAGCAGAACACTCTGCTCTTGGGAAAGTTGTCCTGGGAAGCCCTGAAAAATAAACAGACACAGAGACTTTGATAAAAGCCCAGTTCAAAGCCTGGCTGGACCATCTGTGGGCTTGGAAAGGGAAATCTTGTCTTACTGCAAAGCTCAGTCTTGCAGCCCCAGGCCTTTGGGGGCAGGTGGTGAAGGGAAGTCTTGGTGGAACTGTATTGTTCACCATCTCCCTCCTTTGCCTTTTTGACGTGAGCCCAGATGTTTTTCCTGGTTCCTGCTCAGTGGGTTTTGAGAAGCCTGGCTCCCAGAAGAGAGCTGAGCTCCTTTGTTTAGGTGTCACCCGGATGCTGCTGCATCACGAGCCATTATGGCCCCTTGGACACCAGGGCAGGTCCCTGAGGAGTCAGGATGGAGCCACTGCCATTCCCCACAGGGTTTGCAAACAACTTGGTGGCACAGGCTGTTGGTTTTGCAATAACTGTGGGATGGCTCTACAGAGACCATTAAACTGCCTCTACAGACAATGGGATTTATGGGAGGAGGAAGGAATCTGACACATGCAGATTTTGTGAAGGACGTGTCCTTTCTGTGGGGCTGGACCAACCCTCTGTGTCCCCAACATAAAAGAAATGTCCCTTCCTTTGGCAAAAGCAAAAAGAAGCTGAGCCAGACCAGGAGATACTAGAAAAGGTGTGCAAAGGAACAATGAGCTGAGCTTACTGAGCAAGTGGAGTGTGAGCTGTGTGCCCACTCACCTGGTGGGTCCTGACACCTTCCTCCAGTGACTTTTTAATCCTCCCTCTGTTGGATCAGTGTCCAGGCCCTCCCTGAGTCCAGCAGAGCCAGGGCAGGTAGAGCTGCTGCCATCCCATCCTGCAGAGGGTGTGAGCCACCTGGCCCTCGTGGTGTTGGCAGGTCCCTCTTCTGCCCTGGGGGTTTTTCATGCCCCAGGGTGAGGCAGCTCAGTGGTTTCACCAGCACAGGCACCAACCTGGACAACAGCTCCCCAGGAGGAGAGAAGAGCTGGGATTGTTCAGGCAAGACTCAAGGGACACTTTTCTGCCTGACCTGCTCCAGGGACACTGCCCAGAGAGCTCTGAGCATGTAACACATCTCTCACAGCTTTCAGGCTTCTAGTTTGCCCACAGCTTTGGTTGCTTAATTCTTTGCTTGAAAAGTGGATGGGATTCAAGAAGTGAGAGCTGGCTCTGCTTTTTACAAGGGATTAAGAAATACTTTTGCAGGCTGCTTTCCTCTTCCTACATTGTGGGACCACAGAGTACCTCTGGGATCCTGCTGAGTCAGCACAGAATGTGTCAAGGGGCAGCACATAAATGTCTTTTGGGTTTTTTTTTCTTTCTTCCACCCCCCTCTGGGTTTACATCACATGCAGAAGATAAAGTGATTATCCATCACGTGGAACCTGGAATTTTAAAATGAAAGCTACAGTGAGTTGTGTGTTGACAACTGTGAAGGTGTTTGGGGTTTTGAAGCTCCAGGTCCTGGATTCCTGTGACTACAAAAGTCTGAGCTTTCGCTAAGTGCTCAAATGCAGTTGCAGGTTGGGAAATGTGACTCACCAAAACAACTGCTTCCAGTCCCTCCAGTCCTGTGGTTCATACAGTGTCAGCTTTGCTGGGTTATGGATTTATCTCTGTGCAGTAGCTGCTGTGTTACACAATCCCTCTAAAGAGCAGGGCTGGGGGACAAGGCTGGTCTCATGCAGCAGAGCAGGGAGGAGACTGAGAAGGGTAAAAGGCTTATCCCTTCTTTCACTGCTGCTCCCTGCTCATATTATTGGAGGTCAGTTGTTTTAAATTCCATTTTCTCCAGGCGTACAAGGGATCAGAGACATTCCAGATGCCTTGGATTTCTAAGTGATCTCATTTACAGCTCTGTCAAAGAAGTTTGAGTCTTACCCATGAGCTGATGCCTGTGTGCAGATTCCCAGCATTTCTGGGGGATCAGAACAATCAGTTGTCCCTCCTCTGTCTGGTGCTTCTTGTCCTTTCTTTCCCTTCTCAAGCCAAAATATCAGTAGAGTGCAAGCAGGGCATCCACAGGCTCTTCCCTTTCCCCAAGAGGGAGCAGCATCTCCTGGTCACTGAGGGACAGACCTAGAAAGACCTCAAGAAGACTTGTTGAGTGAGCCGGAGCGTTCCTGCCCTGCTCCTTGGGGAGCTGCTGCCTGAGGCTTTGAGTGGAGGGGAAAACAAGCTGTCCAAACCCACAAGACACAAGCTTTTCTTATCCAAACACTGTTACACTGCAGACAAACTCACAGCCCCTTGTTTTGAGGGGAGTTGTGTTTGGAAGTGCTGGAGGAATGCTTGTGGCTGCCCAGGCTCCAGCAGCCTCACCTGGCCACAAGCCCAGGTGGGTGGGATGGAGGGTTAGGGCTTGGGTGGTCCTTCCCATGGCAGCAGGGCCAGCTAGAAGGTGCAGAACCAGGGGCTGGTGTGGTGGCAGCCCAGGGCTGTGAGAGGCTGCTGAGGGGGATGCTTTTGTCAGTCTTTCAATTTACCCCCCCTGCATTTGGGCTCAGTGTTTGTCACATTAACTCGCAGGAGGAAAGGGGAGCAGTGAATGCATTCCTTCCTCTGGCTGAGCCAGGGGAGGATGTTCCTGCAGCACCACATCCATGTGCTCTTGGTGCAGGGCTGTGGGGCAGTGGCTGTGCTGCCAGCCCAGCCCTGACACCCCTCCTGAGCACACAGGTCCTGGCACCCTGTTGTTCCCTTGGGGCAAACAACACCCACCCAGACACGTGGCCATCGCCTTGTCACACTGCTACGAGTGGATGCTCTTGTGCTGGGGGTCCTGTCACAAGTGAGACTGATTTCTCCTGCTGCTGGAAAAAGCTTTGCATCATCCCTTTGTTTTTCTAAGCTAAACCTAAGTCCTGACTTCCAGAGACAGGTTATCTCTTCATCAGGCATTTTGTAGCCTGTTGGGAGAGACAATCAAATGATGGAATTATGATGTGTCTTTCTTACATACAAAGTACAGGCTTTGTCCAAGATTCTCTTTTTCTGATGCTGAGATTATAAATGCAGAAAAAGCAGCTTGCATTTGGAGAATCTTCAAGAGTGCTGCCCATTTTTGTTCTCTGCTGTCCCTGCTCAGTCTTTTGTGATAGGAAAGGGGAAGGAAAGAGAATTTATTCTCAGCCCATGCATTTGGGGTGTGCTAAAATAGCCCCAAGTCTGGAGTTTATTTTCTCTTTTGAAATTCATAAATTCCAGGGCTAAAAAAAAATAAAAAATACAGCTTTTGTCAGGAGGACATCGTGCCTCTGACATTAGCAGAACAAAACATCTAATGGTCTTGATGGAACCCACTTGGGCTTGACTGGTTAGGGAGATGAATGATGTTGTTGTGTTGGGATTCCGAATTCTGCTCTCAAATCATGATGCCAGGAGACCTTCTTGACCCCTCCTACACAAAGAGCAGGAGGGACTGGAGCAGCGAAATGCAGAAACAAAGGCATTGGTTCATTTCTTGCAAAGTTCTTCCTGTGTAGATCTGAGTCACTTGAGTTTGGGAGAGCTGCAGATGCATCCAGAGCATTGCAGTGTTCACTGTGCAGACGGTGTGTGTGTCAGGAGTGTGAAGTGAAACAGTCAAGGTAATGCATAAATATTAACAGAGAAGGCGGGAGGAATAGATGGAACAATAACATATGGCTGACTTTGAGTGGATTTGTTGGTTTTTCTTCATTTTGTTGTCAGTAACATTCTCTCCTTTCTGCTTTGGCAGGTTCTGTGCGTTCCTATTCAGGTGAGTGACATCTTTGTCATCTGCCTGATTTTGTGATTGTGAGAAGGAATGAGGGACCCTGAATCCATGGCATGCACTGGGGGTTTCACTCAAACTCCCATGGAGGAGAACCATGTGTCCCATGCACTGGTGCCCCTAAACCTTGATTAAACTGGGGGTTAAGATTAGGAAGGGTAGATAGGACAGGTGGAGTGTCCAATCCTGATAAATGACATCACAGACATTGGTTTCACTGAATGAAATCAGATTGTTTAGTTCTCTATTCCATCTCTTGATTAGGGAAAGGTTCCCAGAGGGTGGTGGGCACTGACCAGGCTCCCCAGGGCAGTGGGCACAGCCCCAAGGCTGCCAGAGCTCCAGGAGG
>JAWWEW010000054.1:5602765-5618474 GCA_035583185.1 Anabacerthia variegaticeps
ATTATATTAACAAGAACCCTCTCTTTCACTTGTCTTGCTCCACTGTCACCTGAATGTGAACCAGGGAAGCTATTTAGAGACTTGTGAGTTTTCTAACATATTATTTCAAGCCCTCTCCTCTAATATTGGCACTCAGTTACTCTGAGAACCCCCAGTTCTTTCAGTCTCTGAGCACATGGAGAGGGGTCTAAAGCTCAGGGAGCATTTGGATGATCCCCTCAAGCCCAAGGTGTGACTCTTGGGGATGGTCCTGTGTAGGGCTGAGGGCTGGACTGATTCCCTGTGTGTTTGCCCCCCAAGCCGAGGAGGTTGGCGACTACTGGGACGGGGAGAAGGCGGTGCTGGTGGCCCTGGAGGGCAGCACGGTGACGCTGCCCTGCGTGAACCGCAACCACATCTGGACGGAGCGGCACAGCGAGGAGGAGCAGCAGGTGGTGCACTGGGACAGGCAGCCCCCCGGGGTCCCCCACGACCGCGCCGACCGCCTCGTCGACCTCTACGCCTCCGGCGAGCGCCGCTCCTACGGCCCCCTCTTCCTCCGCCAGAAGATGAACATCACCGACACCGCCTTCGCCCTGGGGGACTTCTCCCTGAGGATTTCGGAGCTGGAGAGCGCCGATGAGGGCACCTACTCGTGCCACCTGCACCACCACTACTGTGGTCTGCACGAGCGCAGGATCTACCGCGTCTTCGTGACGGAGCCGGCGAGGGAGAAGAAGGTGGTGAACCTCACGACGCACAACATCGCCCCAGCTCTAGGTGAGCATCCTCTGGGAGCCCCTGGAAGTGGCTCTGCTGGTTGAGGGTGGGTGTCTGCAGATGCTTTTTTGGGGTCTAAAGAGCCTGGCTGGGTGGTTCCAGAGGTGTTTCGGTGAGCTGGGCACATCTGGAGTTGGATCGTCCACCAGGAGTGCAGTGTGGGTCATTCACATAAGAGTTGGACTCGATGGTCTTTGTGGGTCCCCTCCAGCTCAGAACACTGTGAAATCTGTGAAACACCTGAGTGTCCCACCCGGGAGGGTCACTGTCCCTGCTCTCAGTGCTGTGGTGGCACCGTGTCAGCTGCTGGTCCTTTGCCCCAGGGCGGCCCTGCAGGCAGCTCTGCCCTCCCTGCTCCCAGACCCCGAGGCAAACGAGCTGTTTTCGTGACAGGTTCCCTTTCCTCCCTGCTTTTGTGGCTCAGGAGGAGGTGATGCTGCTCTGCCTTGGTTCTTACCACATGCCACCACTGTCACCAGTGTTTCTCTCCCCTTCTCATGGGTGCTTGGGCTGTGCAGGTGCCAGACTGTGCAGAATTGAGCACCAGGAATTTTCCTCCACCCTCTGGCTTTTCATTTTTCTTGTGTGTGTGTCTTAAACCAATTTTCATATTTTCCACTGCACTGAGCTATCATCTGACAGCCTGTCCAAACTCAAAACCATCACGCTTCATTCAGGCAGAAAAATAAAATAAAAAATCCCACGTTTAATATTTTTTTAAAGTCTTTTGGGTATAGTTCTTTATTAACATTTTAAAATATTCATTGTGGTTTAATATTTATTGGCTGTTTAATACAGAATTTTGATACGCCTTCATGCATTTTTAAATAGGTTTATTCTTCTCTAGAAATTGGCTTTCTCGAGTCACAGAAACCCAAACCACCCCCCTGGGACTAAGGTTGGTGTCCAGAAAACCCTGGCAGTGCTGAGGAGAGGTGGCTGGTGGGGCTGAGCTGTCATGGAGAGCAGGACATCCAAATCCCACCATCCCTGCCTGCAGCCCTCTCCAGATCACGTTGTGCAGATGGAAATTAGGTCTTCTTTTTGGAGTTGTCCACCCAGGAATTTATTCCTCTCTTTCCTGGCTGTTGTCCTGGCTATTGCTGAATAGTTCCCTACCTGCTCAGAGCTCAGATGGAACCTGCAAAGTGTTTTATTGTGCCAGGACCGTTCAGGTTTGGCAGCAGTGCCCTCGGTGCTGGGGGAATTTTCCTTCCTGAGAAAAGCCATTTCCACTGTCAGAAAGAGCTTTGCCCCTCTGGGCAGTGAACCCTCAGCTGGTCTGAGAGCACCACACACAAAAATGTGCTGAGTGCATGGGAATGTGCAAGAAGAAGTGTCTTTTCCAACCCACTGCTGCTGAGGAGCCTGCAGGGACGTGCCCTCTTTGTGTGCACCAGGCAAGGCTGAGGCATTGCCCCATTCCCTGGAAGACTGTATAGGATTCTTCTGGGGAATATAACATAACTGAAGCATCAGGAGATAACAAAAGCACGACAATGAGCTTTTTCAGCCAGCAGCTATAGCTCCTGGCCTTGCTCCAAAGCCTGGAGCCGTTTCCAGACAGGAAACTTCATCCTGTTTGGAAGAGAAGCAGGAGCTCCACTCTGCCCTCAGTCTCAGCAGTGTAAATGTGGGCTGTGTCTGCTAACCCAGAGCAGCTTTGCTCTGTGTTTGCTTTGGAGCAAGTGGCTGGAGGATGGCATCTGTCCTGTCTCATGCTTAGTGCTGTGCTATTCACAGCCCTCTGCCAGCCTTGAACAGAAAACAGCCCCCCTGGCCAGGTTTGTGGGGAGCTCTCCACTGTCTCCAGCAGAAGAATCTGACCCTTGACACCTTGGGAAAGTAATATAAAGGCACCCCCTGGCCTAGGTTTTCATTAGAACTTATTTTTCAGTAGTTGAACCAGATCCTGTGAGTGAATCGAAGGCAGGTGGGCATGAGATGTAGTGAGAGATCAGATCTTAATTACAGAATAAACCTTCCTCACCTCACAGCTTAAATTCTGCTGTAGCACTAGGGAGAGGGGCAGGGTCTGGTGAGCCTGTTCTGGGCACTGACATTCATCTGCTGGTGTCACTGACTCAGCTGTCACTCTGTGCCTCAGTTTCCCCAGCTATAAAATGGGATATGTCCTGCTGCCTTATTGATGGTGCACTTTGGGGTCCACCAGAGATGCTCTGCCTGAACACTGGTGTGACAAGTACTTTTAGTGTTAGTTCAGTAAGCCAAGGAAGCCCAAAGATATTTAATCTCTCCCTCCACTGTTTGTTGTTACAGTGACCTCTCCAGTGCTGCCTAAAGTTAAGCTCAGTTCTTAACCCTGCCTTGCAGGAGTGTGGGAAAGCAAAAAGCCAGGAAGAGGATGCCTTTGTTTGCTGACTCCTGGCTCAACAGCTGCTCCAGTGGCACCATCTCATTATGCTGGAGGAGCCTCTCAGGGTCCAGGGACGTGATAAAGCAGACCTGTCACAGATACTGTTTGCAGCTTTGCAAGTGGGATTTTTGGTTTGGTGGTTTTGAGCTTGGCAGTGGTGACAGACACATGGCAGTTTCCAGCACTGCAGCCAAGGAGCCTCTGGCAGTGCCAGGATAAACTGGAGGGGTGCTGGGGTGGAGCTCTGGGCTACCAGAACAGACCCTATTGCTCAGACTTCTGGAGTTTCTAGGACTGCTGTTGGCCTTAGCAAACCTCTGCTTTCAAAGTGTTTATTTCAATCCACTCTCATCTTATTTGATTTTACTTTTGGTGGGTTGGTGTTTTTAAAGGCTGGAGACAAACTCCCTGACAAACTGGGACCAGTCACTGTGCCAGCACTTCCAAAAATGTCAACATTCCTCACATTAGAACACATCTGTTAAGTGGTGCTGTGGCTTTTGAGGTATTTCCCCCCATCTTGCCCCTCATTCCCTCTGATTAATATGCAGGGACACTCCCAAGGGAATGGTGGGCCAGGATACCATCCTGGTTCTTGGCTGGTGCTCTGTGAGTGTTCCCTCTCAGAGGGTGAAAGTGCCATTTCAGCTCTGTTTTGAAGAGAAAACCCTCTCCCAGCACAGTCTTATGGGTTTCCAGTCTGTGCCTGGGCTGGATTTGTCCATTCCTCTGACTGTTGTGAGCAGAGAAGTCGCTTCCTCTTTATATGTGTAAAACATTGACCTATTTATTTGAGAGCTACAAAAATGTTCCACGTCAAAGTTTTGAGCTCCCCTTCCCCTGCTGCAGAACTGAAATGCTGCTGCACCCACAAGTGGAATGGAATCTTGGCTTTTCTTTGTGGGTTTTTCTTTTCGTTTATTTTATTGATTTTTTTCTTATTTCATTTCAAAGGAAACTTACTCTTTGGCATCGACAATCCCTCCCGCTCCGTAAATTATAACCCTTGGCAGGAAGGGGCTGCTCCATATTTTGTGTGGCTGGAGCTGGGGCAGCGTGGGGTGTGAGTTGTGAGGGACCCAGGGCAGGGTTGGGTGGCCTTCAGGAAGGTTTGGGGCTGGATGGGAGGACTTCTCTCTGAACCTCCCCTCTGCAATAGGCTCTGATGGGCCGGGAGCAGCAAGGGAATGTGCAGAAGTCACTGTTAATCCATCATATTCCTGGGAATCATGGTCTTGGGGGGAGCACAGGCATCTCCCACCTCACAGAGGAGCTGTAAATCAGGCAGTGATTTGCCCTTTAATTCTCCCAGTTCAGAAGAGTTTCTCACTCCACACCCTTCTCATGTCCACGAATGGCCCCACACGTGACCCTGCCTTGCTTTGCGTGCCTGTTACAACAATCAACCTGTTTTTTCCTTCTCCCAGATCCAAACGTTGTCAGGGGCCACAATGTGATAAATGTCATCATCCCTGAGAGCCGGATGCACTTCTTCCAGCAGCTGGGCTACATCCTGGCCACCCTGCTGCTCTTCATCGTCCTCCTCATCATCGTGGTGCTCGTCACCCGCAAGCGCCGGCAGAGAGGTGGGTGCCAGGAGAACACCCAGCCCTGTGTGCCTGGAGGGGTATCCTGGCACAGCAGCAGGGCTGATCCTGCAAATAATCCCTGCAGAACACAGTGCTGAAAGCAGGGATGCTCTCCTGGAAAACCAGCAGCCTGCACAGGGCTCTGCAGGCGCAAAGAATAATTGGTGGGGTGTCAAAACGTCCAGGTATTGGTTTCACAGGGTCGTTGAGGGTGGAAAAGAGCTCCAAGGCCATCAAGAGAAACCTTTGACCAAATAGCACTCATGATTTGCTGAGTTGCTCTGTTGGAAGGGAGAGGAAAGTCAGAAGTGCTAAACAGTGGCTCTTTACAAGGGGGATTTATGGAGAGCAGAAGGTTCATGTGCATCCCTTGGGAACTCTGAGGTCCAAGCCCTTGCTGGGCTCCCTGTGCTGGGGGACTCTGTATATAATTAGATAAATGGACACTGAGATCTTTCAGTGACTTCCACACCACTAGTTTTGGGTGCCACACAGAAAGCAAATCCCAGGAATGTATGTCTGTGGTGTGTTCTTTGCAGTGCCACATTCACCCTTATTTGTGTGTCAGGGGATTAGCACCAACAAATTGGGGCTTTTCCTCAAAAGGGAGGGGGCAGGTTTTGCATGGACCAGGAACCTGGAAGCATCAGGGTGGGTGAGATACCTGGTTGGGTAGCTGGGATGTGGGAGGCTGATGGAAAGCAGCACCTGCAGCTTGTGATGGATGCAGGGCTGAAGGCTGAGCTGGCCCTGGGCATGTTCAGCAGAGATAACAGGTGGGGTTCTTATCTTTGTAATAAATGGGAGGTGGAAAGAAATGAAATATGGCAATGGCTGGAGCTTCTCATGGGTGGTCAACCACTCATCTGGGGAGACCAGTGGGAAGCTGGTGAATAAAGGCAAGGGAAGCCCTAATTCCTGTGTATTGGAGGGTTTGGGAAAGGGATCCTTGTAAGCAGCACAAATAAGAAGCAGTGTGAAAAGATAGGAGGTGTTATTGTTGTCATTTTTAGGGGAAGGGCTTGGGGGGGCTGGAGGCAACTGCTCATTCTGTTTCTTCTGCCTTTTCAGGGTATGAATATAACGTGAAGAAATATGGAGAGTAAGTATAATTACAGGGTGTGTTATTTAGGATGAAAATGCATAAAAATGAACTCGTGGCCCCTCTCCTCAGCTGTCATTAAGGACCTGAAACAACTGAGGATTTGGGTAGAAGGAGGAAATGGTTTGTAGGGCTGATTTGACAATTGCATTTCCTCTTGGGAACTGATTCTCAGATTGTGGTTCTGTGAGATGTCATTAGGAGTTGGTGGTATAGGAGTAATGCACAGATCCACTATGGGATGGGGCCAAGATCCTGTCTCTGGGCTCTTTTATGGTTTATTATATACTGTTAAAGTGGTAGAGATGGAGAAGTCCCAGTACAGATTGGCTGCACATTGTTCTAAGCTCTGGACAAACACATGGGGAAATAAAAGATCCAGCTACACATGAAATAAATTAAATTCTCTAATGTACCATGAGAAAAATCTACTGTGAGAAAGTGTGAAAGAAGACAGTTATTAAAGAATGTGGCAATACCATCTTTCACTGTTATTCCCTTTCCAGGAAGGATGTGAACCTTAAGGAATTTACAGTGGACACAACAGATCTGACTCCACACAAAAGTGAAGACATCAGGCTGGGTATGTATCAGGTGGCAACTGTGCTCCAAACCAGCCCAAAACTCCTTGGAACTCAGGAGTTTCTAATGGCATTGGGATGCTCATTCTGAAGTGACTTAACCTCCTCCTCCTCCTCAACCTCTTGAAAGTGGGTGTGGACTTCTCTTGACTGAGATGGGGACAAAGACAAGTCCAGGGTTAGCTGAGTTCATGGTGTCCATCTTCTGTTGAAGCCACTTTGGTTTAATTTTCAAATAACTGCACCAGTCACCTCTGGCTGAGCTTGGAGTAGAACATCCAGAGCTATCTGCTACCTGCTGGGAAAATCTGTGCTACCTAGGAGGAGCAGGAACCCAAAATATCCATAATTGATTAATGCCAGGGGCAAAGATGAGGTTGTGGCAGCTTTCCTTTTCCTGCTGAGTAACTCCACGTGATACTCCCAGAAATCTGGAGGTGCCAGACCTGGAGCACATCGAGGAAGGACCGATCATGTCTGTCTTGCCTATTAAACTCCTGTTTTCTTTTAATATTCTAATGTCTGTCTGAACTATCCTCCTCCCTTACACAGATTACAAAAACAACATCCTGAAGGAGAAGGCTGAGCAAGCCAGAAGCTTCCCAGCAAAGAACATTGATTTAGACAAAGGTAATAATGACTTGCTTTGCCCCTAATTGGTGGCTGTAGGAACCTTGTGATGGGCAGCAGGAGGGAGGGGCACAGTCCATCAGTGAGCTGACCAAGCCACAGCCCAGGGAGGAATGATAAACATGGCAAATGGCAGCAGGAATGAGAAGCCAGCTCCCTTCCCACCCTTTCATCATGGAGCCACAAGATGCAAGCAGTGATTAGGCTTTTAAAAGCTGTTGGCGTGGCACAGGCAGAATTCTTCTTGATTGGAAAAAGAATGCCTGGCAGGGCTGGATTGGTGCCTGCTCTGCTGTAACCTCAGAGGGAGATGGATCCCAAAAATGTCCTGGCGTGCTATTTGAGAAGAAAACACTGGGCTGAAGATAGTGTTTTGAGTTGAATTAATTTATGGGCAGTCACTCACTTCATCCAACAAAGGCAAACAGCTCTCCCTCCCTGGGGCCTGAGTCTCCTCTGGCTTATCCAATATTAATCCGGAGTGTTACGCCTCAGTTTGGAGAGTAGCACTTATGTCAAATAGTGCTTGTAATAAGCTGTTGGATTCCATGACTCATTTAAAAAGAATTCAGAATATAATAAATGTGGCTGAAATGACATCAAGAAGGGAATGGTCTGGAGAGTCCAGGAGCTGCCTCAGACCTGCTGTCCCTGCTGAAGTTCTCGTGATACTTTTCCCTGTGCTCTTCAGAGAGGATCTGTGCCCTCATTTACACACAGGGCACCTCACTGGGGGCTCCAGGAGGGGACACTGGGGACATGGCTCACTGCAGGTGGTCACTTGCCACTATGGATAAATCCATATTTTTGTGCTTCTTTGAATGGTTTGAGATGTCTCTTCAGGGACTGACCTCTGTTTCCATTTGCTTTCAGATTTCAGGAAGGAATATTGTAAATGAAGACATTCCCAAGCTGCTGGCTGGACCAGAAGCTTCAACCAAAGATAGTAACGTGGAAGAGAGATGACTTTTCTTAATATCATCTCCCTCCAGTTCCCATAGGTTTTTTTCACATAGACTTTTCCCCACATGAGGGTATTTGCAAATGCTTCTTGAAAGAGTTAGATTGTCTTGTGTGCATTTATGGGTTTGGGTTACCTTTCCTTCTTGTCTTCCGATCCTCCATTCCCCTTTTCTTTCTTGACATTATTGTTGGTTTTATGCATCAATGATTTTTATGAGCTGAATCAGCAGACCTTTTGCTTTGATGTTATTGCTTTAAATAAACCAACCTGCATCACTAATCTGGAGCCATCATTATATCAGGCACTTTTCCAGGTAGTGTATTCATCAGAATAATAATAGCAGAGCCTGATGTCTCGTGGGCTGGCATAAATCAGTGTCACACAGCACTTTACATGTTCCAGGTGAAGTACAAAGAGTACAGCCCTCACAAATGGCAATATAAATACCTCATTTTATGAATGGGGAAATGTGAATATCCTCATTTTACAGGGGAAAGGGAGGCAGATAAAGGACCAGGGGTAGGGTTGGGTTCAGCTCCAAAGAGCTGTGGAAGCTGAACCCTGCATTTCTCATTTCTCACTCTGAGCTTGTTTGTTGATTTGTTTTCATTTCAGTGCAGACCAAATCAAATTTGGCAGGAGCAGGCACTTGACTGATGGGAGTTACAGGCTGTAATACCAGTCTCAGTTAGAGCAGAACCAGAAATGCTTTGGAGAGGGCTGAACTCCTGTGTGGAGCCTGGAATGTGATTTTCCTGCAGCCCTTGGGTGCATCCAGGCCACCCAGAGGTTGTGTGAGCAGCAAACCAAAGGCATGGTTCCAGCACAGGCAGAGTGTTACCTCTGGAGCAGCCTGTGAGGAACAAGAGTAACACCCCCAGTGAGAGCCTGTCAGGAATTTTCATGGACCAGGGTCTCAGGGGAGCAGTCCAGGAGTGAGAGGAGTCCATTCTCATGGATTTTGGCATTGCTTTGGTGAGTGGATACCTGAGGTAGTGGGGCTGTGGGCTGAAGGGGAGTTCTGCCTATGAACAGTGTCAGGTGGGGATGCCAAAACCTTGGAAGTAATTCAGTGTTGTGATCCAAGCAAGTTAAAGCCCCGTGGAAGCTGTAGAATATTACCAGTTCTACACAGCTCCTCTGACCACTTGGGGTGTTCTGTGGCCCCATTCCCAAACCAGGCACACCCGTGGTCCTTGGGGCACAGAGGAAAAGGTTTTAAGCATGATGACAGAGAGCTGTGTAAGGGTGAAGGTGGCTGAGCATTGCCAACCTCCTCCTTGGTGGTCTGGACAGGGCAGGTCTCCTGGACCCTTTTCTTTCCACTCCTGCCAACTTGGGGGTCTTGTCTGACTCATGCCAATGTTCTCAGACATCTAAATCCCATTCCAGACCCCATCTCCCTCCTCCCACAATGGTCTCTGCTCTTGTGTGCCTGGGCTCAGGAGGGCTCTCAGCAGCTCAGAAGGGCACTGCCCTGGGTGGGGTGGTCCTGAAAGCTGAGCTCAGCTGCCCAGCTCTGCCACAAGCACGGTGGGTAAAGCCAAGGCAGGTGTATTGTCTGTTCAGAAGGCAGCATGTCACCATTTTAGGGGTGGAAAATGGACCATGTACATTTTTATAGGTATTAAAACTTCTCCCTGTTAGTGGGGACTATGTTAAAGAGCAGTTATATTGGGGACCCTTATTTTTAATGCCTTCAAGTAGTAAATATTAGTAACAGAATATAACTAGAGGTGAAGGTGAGCCTTCCTAAGCTACAGCTGAGCAGATCCTTATCTTTTAGTTTGCTTAGCCCTTCCATTGCTCTCTGGAGAGTTTTTGTGATTTGTAATTAAATGCCTTTATCTTCTCTTAAGATTCACCTCTACAAAGGTGCTCAGGTTGGGCAGACCCATGACTAGTGGAGAGGAGGCTCTGGGGCTGGTCCCAGGCCCCTTTTTGGTTGTCTTTCCCCAAGGTAGCCAGGAATTCTTAGGCTGTGGCTGATTGAAACCCAGGCTACATTCCTGCAGGTGCAGGAGGCTCTGCTGGTTATTCCATCAGGGTGGCACAGTCTCAAGTAATTGTCATTAATGTCTCTCTCCCTCCCTTTCATGTCTGTGAGTCAAAGGTTGGAGATTTTTACTTGCCAGTTCCAATTGCTCAGCACAGCTCAGAGAGACACCAGCTCAAAGTGGGGTTACTCATAAACTCCAGAGGCACTTAAATATTTTATTGGACTTCTAGGCTGCAAAATAGCTTAAGGGGAGAAAAATTAATATGTTCTCTGTAACAAGGACCAGGAAGAGCTTTATGAGTTCCTCATCCTTGCTTTGATTGCTAGTTGGAATTTGGGTAATGGTCAGACAGGCCGTGGAGTGATCAGGATGGGAGCCCAAATTGGGATTATGGCTCTTTTTCCTTCAGGAGAGGCACATGCTGAGAGATTTGCCTGCTGATCACAACAGTGGGTTTCAAAAGGAGCTGCCACATCCAGTGTGTCATTTAGGGTGTTAAAACTCTGGCTGAAGGAGACCCAGACAAGACTCCTGGACAGGCAGTTGTGTTCTCAGTTGTGTTGAAAAACAGAGAAAAAGACAACTCAGTGCTAACCTGGAGAGATTTGCCTGTTTATTTCTTAATGCAGAGGAATTAGCAAAGGCTCTTTGCCCTTAAATACTGCTGAGAAGCCCCTCAGGTGCACTTTGCATTCTCAGTCCTTGGCATGGGTGGGAAGTCCGTGTATCTTGCATGTGAAAATGAATTTGCAGTGAGCCCCTGGGCTGGGGCAGGACCACTGCTCTGTGTTCCCCCCGCCACAGACTCACTGCACACCACACAGGGGGGTTTTCCCTCTCTCATCTCAGCCTTTCCTTCCCTAATCTGGGACTGGAACTTGCCTCTTGTGGAGAAACAATTCTGTAAAGTGTGTAGCACTTTGGTAAAGGTGCTTTGCCTGAGTAATTCCAAATAATGTTCTCCCTTGTACCAATGAAATGCTGCACCTCCATTGACTTCTTTGCCTGTCACTTTGCAGGCTTTGCCTCCTCACATTTTCCTGAGACATGCATTTTAGGTTCAGTTAGTTAAAAGAATAACAATAATCCCTAATTTTTACAGCAGTTCCTCCTCAGTGAGTACTGCAGCTCAGTGAGGACAAAGAAATCAAAATCTCTCTTAGGATAATGAGTGGACTGTGAGCCCTTGGTGTGGGACAAAGGAAGGGTCTGGCAGTGACCTTAAAAGGGGTTAAAACTGAGACTAAACCTAGAGCCCCCTGTTTTCAGCCCTGTGCACTCTCTGCTTCCTCTCCAGACTGAGAGAAGGACTTATTTCATAAAGCTTGGGGGTTTTATTTTGTTGTAACTGAATTAATTTGCATTACTATTGTTGCTTAACTTTTACTATTTGTCATTGCTGTGTAACCCTCCTAATGTTTAAGAAATAAAGGAGAATATAATGGAGTTTCCAGTTAAGGTTGGTGTTATTTCTTGCTCTTTGGAGATGCTATCTAAGCTATTAGCCAGCATTAGCTAATTCTTCCCAATAGCTGTGCAGAATGTTTCATCTCAGAGCATCCTAAAGTGCTTTACAAAGTGCAGATTGGATTCAGTAAGTTATTCCAGTGATTCCAATATGCTTTCCACATGGGACATTATTATTTGACAGGGTCACGGGGCCCACAGAGAAATCTTAGCTCTCCAAAAGTGTTGTATAACGAGCAGATCTGCAGCCATAGATGGAGTTCAAACCACCCCTCAGAGGTGAAGGCTGGCAGCTCTTTCATAGTATTTCATTTTGCAGCCCCAGAAGGGAAGATAACATATCCTGCTGGAATATATATTTCACTCCCAACCCAAATTCCTCTTTTCCTTGCAGAACTTAACACCTTGCAAAGTTCCTGCTGCACATTCTGCTCTTGGAGGGCTTCCACCCACTGAGTAGTATCCCAGCTGGCACCAGAGTTCTTCCAGGGACACTGATGGAAACAGCTTGTAGTGCTGCTTGGGTGGACAGTGCTGGGGCAGGAATGTGAAGGATCAAAGCAGGATATGCACCTAAAAAGTGGCAAAAAAGCCCACTGAGCAAACTAAGATTATTGACCAGCTGGTCCAGCTCTGCTGAAAGTGTTATCTTCTCTCTGACCTGGCTGGCCATCCTAGTGCATCCAGTCTCTGCCATTCCAGAGCACCTCTTCCCTGGGAGGAATCACCACCCTAAATACCCTCCCTGGTGCTGCTGGGGGGCTTAGCTGGTCTCTGCTGGCAGACTCCACTCCTGGCACTGCTGGTTATTTATTGCTGGGGCATCTTGTCACTTTTCTCTGTCTCCAGGCACTGGATCTGCTTTTCCAGGAAAGCAGCTGGGAACAAGGAGAAGCTAATTTAGCAACCACAGGGCCTGCTTTGCAGACCACCGAAATGAAATGTTTTCATTGTCTTCCACTTGTCTGAAATGAAGTCCAGATTGTCCCCATTTCCCTTCTGCCTCCCAGTCAGAGCAGAGTCTTACCAGAAGAGAGGGACTTGTAAGTCATTAACAGAACAAATTTCTGAGGGGAAGAATAAACACTGGGGATCTGAGAAAAATAGGATAAAGACCTGAATAGACATTCCTAAGCAAAAAAACTCCTTTCCTAGAGGTCTGTATGTGGCCCTCTGGCAGATGAGCTGCTCTGAAGACAATTGCTGTAGGGACTCTTCCTTTTTTAAAGGGATTGTACCTGTGACTTTTTAAATGCTGCAGCTGCTAAGGAGAGGTAGGAAAACCAGAGGAAAGAAAATTCACTGGGTTCTGATTAGTGGGAGCTGGGACCAACCCAATAAATGAATTGAGGAGGTGCACACGCCCTGGAAGTGTTTGAAAACCAACATGAAAGGTGTCCTCAATCCTTCTCTTTTCCCCTCCCACATGACCCGCAGGGCAATATCCCTCCACGACACACATTCCTCAGTTAAGGCGCGTTTTGAGAATGTCACTGCAAATATCCTCTGCCACCTGCCCCCAGGTTTATTTGTATTTAAATGCAGTAGCAGGGGAAGCCCCGGGGAGCTCTGCCCGGGAGGCTGCAGAGCAGGTTGCTGGACTCCAAGTCTTTTGCTTCCCTCTAGTGTTTAATGGCTTTATTTTCGTGTCAGCTCTAGTGACCGAGTCCTGCCCAAGGTCCACTGCCCAGAGGGGAAGAATAAACGGGGAAAAACCCTTGCAGATCTTCTAGACCAGAGCCAGGAGAAGTGTGAAGTGCCTTGGATTGCAGCCCACTGATGTACCCCAGCTTGGGAGCAGCCTCTTCCTTTTAAGCACATCCAAAATGTGTTGTTGCAGTGACATTTTTCTGCTTCTCTTTCTGTTTCAGGATCGTTTCCATGTTTGGTTCATATTCTGCATCGATGCTAGTCTTGCCAACAGTCCTACAAGAGAAAGATGATTTTGTTCTTTTGCAAATAAATTCTTGCAGGTGGATGAAAAATACCCACAAAACCTCCAAGTGGGTGCCCAGAGCTTTGGTTTTCCTCTTGTCACATCCCCTGGATACAAACACTGACTTGCTGAGCACCCAGAGTGGGATGAGCTTTCAGAATGCCCTGAGACAAGCAACAACCCTTGCTATAATTCAAAGGATGGCTTTTTGAAAGGCCTTGCTTATTCCCTGTGTGGTAACCAAGTGCACTGCTGCATAAATGAAGAAAAGGGTGAGCAGCTTTCATGGCTCAGGACACTCTCTGCTCCCTGCAGGGGCCAGCAAGACTATTTCCTCTATCACAGAGAGCACAGCACTATTAGCAAGGGATTTTGTGCCTTGTATTTATTTTTTGCTGAAGTGGTAAGGCCTGAACTCTGCAAGAAACGAGGTATTAGCCCTGATGGACCAGTGGTGTCTCCTGCATTCCTATGTCCTCCCTTTAATTGGATTAGCTTGTGGTTTGACTGCAACATGAAAGTGGGTTATCTCCTCTCTTCTGTGCTTTATGGGGACACAGAAAGCTTTTTGTGAGTCACAGATCCAGTCTTATCATGTCTGTTCCAAGGTAGTCATCTGACAATTATACAACTCGTTATATTTTCAGTTGTCAAAAGGAAAAGTGAAGCTCACAGGGCAAGAAAAGACTCTCTGCAGATTCAGTCTTTGTGTGGGCACCACCTGGGCCTCTGAGGAACTCAGGAGGTCATTAAGCATGAACTGAAGAGACCAAAAGGTTGGATGATAATATTTTGCCAGAGTTTCATTCTGCTAAAAACTCCACAAAGCTCAGTATCTCAGAAAATACAGTTTGTACCAGAGTTACAGTCCTGCCAAAGGGAGCCTTCCCGTTCTTGCTCAGAGTTTCCTGAGGGTGACAGAATTCATGGGTTGATGGAGCACTTTCCACACCAGGAGCACTCCTGGGTTCTTGCAGAGCCTTAACACATGTCTGGGACAAAAAGGTGAACACTTATTTTTAGAGAAATCTTCAGTAGCCTCAGAATTCCAAAACTGAAAAAGTGAGAAACGATCAGTCATCTTGAAAAGTGCTATATATATGTATATATATATGTCTCAGCCAGCTTGAAAAGTAGTGTGTATATATATACATAACTCTTGAAAATCACTCTTTGAAAAGCACTAAATTGGTCATTCCCGACTTAAACCAGCACCAAATCAGTAGTTACAGGCTGAGGATTAAGGCCATACCTTTAATTTGCTGTTTATCTTGTTTGATTGTCACACCATCAGCAGTGATGAGTGGCAGGAGCATCAGCTGGAGAGCCCCAGTGGATGTGGTTTTGTAATTCTCTCCCTGCACCAGAAGTGGCAGCAGGCAGGTGAGCATGGTTTGGTTTCTCAGTATTGCTAAACCTTGCCGAGATAGGGATTGCCCATGCCATGGGTAAGGAAGCTCCCAGTCAGGATCTGGGAGCTGGTAATGGTTAAACTTTCAGAAAATTGCAAATGATAAATAGCAATGCTGGTAACAAACCTTCTGGCAGCCTCTGACACAGTTGGCTCCTTTGTTTCATGCTGGTAGAAAAATCATTACAGTCATTGAGCTGTGCTTTACCCCTTCACAGAGAGCAGCTGAACATTCAGAGAAGTGAATGTCCCCTTCCTTTGAAAGGGTAGAAGAGAAAACCTCATTAGTTTGGGATTTACATGAAAAAGGATGTTTTAATGAACAAAAGATTCCTTGAGACCTAAGGTCTGAAACTTTCATTTTCTGGTTGTCGTTTTTGGGGATTTCTGGAAAGAAAGGTGAACTCTTCCCAAATACCTCACCTGCATTCTGTGATCCCCATCCCTGTCCCTTTCCCATCCCTGCTCCCCCCCCCTTTTCCACCCCTTCCCCTGTCCTGTCCCATCCCTTCCCCATCCCATCCCCTTTCCCTCCTTCTTCTCTTTCTCCTTCCCTTCCTGTCCCCCTTTTCTCTCCTCTTCCCCAACCCATCCCTGTCCTCTTCTCCTCCTTCTCCTTTCCATCTTCCTTTCCCATCTCCATCCCTTTTCCCATCCCCATCCCATCCCTTTTCCCTTCCCTTCCCCATCCCATCCCCACCCTTTTACCATCCCCATCTCTATCCCCATTCTCTTTCCCATTCTCTTCTCCATCCCTTTCCCCAGCCCCTTCTCCATCCCCATCCCATCCCTTTTCCTTTCCCATCCCCATTCCATTCCCATCCCATCCCTTTTCCCTTCCTATCCCCCTCCCCATTCCTTTCCCAAACCTTTCCCAATCACCATCTAAAACC
>JAWWEW010000054.1:5618574-5676190 GCA_035583185.1 Anabacerthia variegaticeps
TTTCCCTTCCTATCCCCATCCCCATTCCTTTCCCATCCCTTTCCCTATCCCCATCTCTATCCCCAGCCCCTTTCCCATCCCATCCCCTCCCTTCTCCCACCCCACATCCCCCTCCATCCTCCATCCCCTCCGTGCCGGCAGGGGCGGTGTGCGGGCTGTGCCGACTCACCCGTGGGGGGCTCCCCCTCTCCCCCGTCACCCCCTTTTCCCCTCTTTTTTCCCCCCTTTTCCCCCCTTGCCCCCCTCTCCCCCCACCCCAGCCCGCAGGCCGGGCCGGGCGCGGAGGATGCGGGCGGGGCGGGCGGCGCTGCCGTTCCCGGCTCGGGCAGCTAGAGAGCAGTGCAGGGAGCACAGCCCTCCTCCTTCTCCTCCTCCTCCTCCTCCTCCTCCTCCTCCTCCCCCGATCCCGGAGCTGCCTTCCTGCCCGCCAGGCCCTCAGCGGAGCCCAGCGCCGGCCCCGGGCCCGGCGGGCCGCGCTCGCCCATGGCGGAGACCAAGATCATCTACCACATCGACGAGGAGGAGACGCCCTACCTGGTGAAGCTGCCGGTGCCGCCGGAGAAAGTCACGCTGGCCGATTTCAAAAATGTCCTCAGCAACCGGCCCGTGCACAGCTACAAGTTCTTCTTCAAGTCCATGGACCAGGATTTCGGGTGAGCGGAGGCGCGGGGGGACCGGGCCCAACCCGGGTCTGTCGCGGGTCCATCGCGGGTCAAACCCGGGCCCATCGTGGTTCCAACCCGGGTCCTTCCCAGGTCCTTGCCGGGTCCATCCCGGGCCCATCGAGGGTCCAACCCGGGCCTAACCCGGGTCCATCACGGGTCCTTCCCGGGCCTAACCCGGCTCGGCCCGGCCCGGCCCGGCTTTGGGGCCGCGAACATGGCGGGCCCGCCCGGCCGTGCCCGCACCGCGCTCACAGCGGCCAGGGGGACACTGGGGGACAGTGGGGACACTGGGGGCAGTGGGGGATACTGGGGACAGTGGGGGCACTGGGGACACTGAAGGCATGGGGACAGTGGGGGTACTGAGGGCACTGGGGATACTGGGGGATACTGAGGACAGTGAGGGTACTGGGGGCACTGAGGGCATGGGGACAGTGAGGGTACTGGGGACAGTGGGGATACTGGGGGCACTGAGGGCATGGAGACAGTGGGGGTACTGGGGATACTGGGGGCAGTGGGGATACTGAGGGCACTGGGGATACTGAAGGATACTGGGGGCACTGGGTATAGTGGGGATACTGGGTAGAGTGAGGGCACTGGGGACAGTGGGAATACTTAGAGACAGTGGGGGGTACTGGGGACAGTGGGGTCACTGGGGACACACTGGGGACACCAGACACATCAGGGACATTGGGCACACTGGGGACACTGGACAGCTTGGACACCCCCAGGCACTGCTGTCACCGCACCCCCAGAGAGACCATGGGGAGCACCCGGGCACGATGGGGACAGGGGGGGTCTGGTGGGGCTGGCACATGATGGGGGGAGAGTAGGGAGGGACTGGGAGGGGGAGAGGGGACGGAGGGTGTCACATCCTTGGGGTCAGAGGGGTGTCACATCCTTGAGGTCAGGGGGACGTCACATCCTTGGGGTCAGAGGGGTGACAGATAGTCCCTGGTCAAACGGGTGACAAGTGGTCAGTGGTTGAACAGCTGTCACATCGTCGGGGGGCAGGAGGGTGACACATCCTCAGGGGTCAGAGGGGTGTCACATCCTCAGCAGTCGGACTGGTATCACGTCTTTGGGGTCAGACGGGTGACAGACGGTCCTTGGTCAAACTGGTGACAAGATGTCAGTGGTCAGACAGCTGTCAAATCCTCAGGGGTCAGACGGGTGACAGATGGTCCCTGGTCAAACGGGTGACAAGTGGTCAGTGGTCAGACAGGTATGAAATGGTTGGTTGGTGGTGAAATAGGTGACAAGTGGTCAGTGGTCAAACAGGTATGAAGTGGTTGGTTGGTGGTGACATAGGTGACAAGTGGTCAGTGGTCAAACAGGTATGAAGTGGTTGGTTGGTGGTGAAATAGGTGACAAGTGGTCGGTGGTCAAACAGCTGTCGAGTCCTTGGGGGTCAAAAGGGTATGTCATGGTCAGTGGCCAAACGGATGACAAGTGGTCAGTGGTCAAACAGGTATGAAATGGTTGGTGGTCAGATGGGTGACAAGTGGTTGGTGGTCAAACAGCTCTGGGGGCTGTGCTGTCAAATCCCTGGTGGTCATATGGGGCTCAAATCCCTGGTGGTCACACAGGGGTCAAATCCCTGGTGGTCACACAGGGGTCAAAACCTCAGTGGTCACATGGGGGTCAAATGCTCAGGGCTCAAACAGCTGTGAAATGGCCAAACAGGTGACAAGTGGCTGGTGGTCAGACGTCCCCTTCCAAGGGCACATGCCCTGCTCACGACTGCCCACACATTCCTCCTACTGGGAATGCTGGAGAAGACAAGGGCCAGACTTTGCACCGACCCCTGTGGTGGTGCAGGCCAGGGCTGAGAGCAGAGCCAGGGCATGGTTGCCATCCTTGTGCTCTCTGCACACCAGGGTGAGTTGTGTTGCCACCGGGCTTATCGACAGCCAGAATAAAATAAACCAATAAAAGTCCCTTTGACAGTTTGCCAGACAGTAACTTTCAAACTGTATTAATCCTTTTGTAGCAAATCACTTCGCTTTGTACTCACATCTGTCGCTGGCAAGGCGATTTTGCACAGTTAAATGCTTTGCCAGGGGAAAAAAAAAATAAAGAGCAGGTTTGTGGGAAATTAATACGGACCTGAGTCCAAACTAACGCCGTGGTTGAGGGGCAGGTTTATGTTTGGTGAGACTGATCAGCCCAAGCATCCTTTTACATGTGCAGCCTCTTTCTTATCCGTGAGAGCCGAAGCCTTTCATGTTGATTGTGTTTTTATCCCTGGTGGAATGTGGATATTGTTTGTTGACACGTATTTCTTGTGTGGTGAGCTGTTAGTATTGGCCTCTTACCACAGGAGGTGGATTGACTTCTTTGTTGTTTCTGAGTTGTGGAAACATTTTTTTGGGAAACAACTACACAAAACGTTTGTTTTCAAAATAACGTCTTTGAAATTGCCAGTCTATAAATTTCTCTCCTTCACCCTCGAGTGACAGGGACGCACAAACCCCGCAGCTCTGGGAGAGACTGAAGGTGTGTTTGTGGTGCAACTCCCCTAAAGGATGTTTGGCTTGTTGTGGCAGCATCCCCATCCTTCCCAGTGCTACAGAAATTTAGGATTAGTAAACATAAACTGTGCTGTGGCACTGACACATTTGGGATGTTCCTGGGCTTTGACCAGGGAGCAGAGGAAACCCTGCAGTGGATTCTCTTGTTTGTCTCAAAATTGGGGTGAAAATGGTTATTCTTGTGTTGTCTTGGAAATGGAGATGATGGAGGATGAGGGGCTGCAAGTGGGTGCAGAGCTGGACCTCTAAATTCTGTCTCATTTAAATAATACTCTCAAATGCAACCAGTGAAAACATTTGGGTGACAATCCATGGCCTTGAGACACCTTGAAGTGACTCTGTGAGACTCTTGGAAGCCACTGAGCTGTCAGTTTGCTTTTGGTTTGTATGTCTTGTTCCTTGTATGTTTGTTTCTCTCTGTATCCTAAATACTTAGAAAAATAGGGAATTAAAAGAAGAATTAGAAGAAAACTGAGCTGAATTTTGCTTGTTTTGGTAAATTTAAATAGTAAGTGTGGGCCTTTTTTTCATCATCTTGCCTGCAAACTGCCTTTTTTAGAATCACAGAATATCCTGAGCTGGAAGGGACCCACAAGGATCATCCAAGTCCAACCCCTGGCCCTGCACAGACACCCACCCTGTCCCTGAGAGGATAATTCAAATATCCTGGAGCTCTGGCAGCCTTTGGGGCTGTGCCCACTGCCCTGGGGAGCCTGTTCAGTGCCCACCACCCTCTGGGGGAAGGACCTTTTCCTGATACCCAAACTAACCCTGCCCTGGCACAACTTCATACTTTTAATTGTTGCAAACAGGCAATTCCAGATGCAGTTGCCACCAACCATAACAAAACTGTGCCTGTAATTTCTACGTTATGTGCCCGAAAACGTCCTCCAGAGCAGCCTCTTCTCTGTGTGTTCTGTAAGTGGCACTTAGGCCTGACCTGCAGTGACATTTTGGGTTTCCCTGTGGTGTTCTGCAGTCCTGGTGTTCTCTTCTTCCAGGGCTGTGCAGAGAGCTGGGATTTGGCTTGGTCACCGGCTGCTTGTGAAAAGTACTCCTTGTGTTAGGAAAGCAAATGTTTTCCTGGAGAATTGGAGCCTCCTTGAGAAGCCAGGGCTCGGGAACTGACTTTGCAATTCTGCACATGCTGTTGTAATTAAGGCACAGCCTTTTCCTGGATCCTGAAATAATGGAATAAATAATTGTGTTCAGAAACAGTGGATGTGTTGAATGGTTTCCAGCTGTGACAGATACAGTTGTTAAGGGTTGGAGTGGAGCTGGGTTGGGGATGTGGAGCTGTGGCATGGATATCTTATGGAGCTGAGCAGTCCTGTGGTTTGTGTACCTGTGCTGAGTCCCTTGGAAGGGGCAGGAAAAGGTGTAGGAATGTTGTATTTCCTTCTGAACTTTGGTTACACTTTCATTTACTGCTTCAGCACTTTTCCCTATGCCAGTTCATTCCCAAGGGTGACTTCTTCCCTAACTCATGATGGAATGGCCCTGCCTTTACTCTGCAAGCCGGGGCTTTCCTGCTGGCTCCATCTGTGGCCATGATGCTGTTTCTGTGATGCAGGATGTCCAACTGTGCCCTGACATTAAGATTCAACCCTTGGAAGTGCTTTGTAGCTTCTATTTTTATTCTCCTTGGTGGGAAATTAAGCAGGGAGAGGACAGGATCACACTCGTTAATGTGACAGTATCTACCAGCAATGAAATGTAGGAAAGGTGATGTTTGTGGTGTGGTTTTTATAGACAAGGAGCTGTGTCATCAGCTGATTTAGTTACTTACAGCCACTGATTCTTTCCCCAGGGGAGAGCTCAGAGGTCACTTCCCATCACTGCCATTGTTGATTCTAAGGTTACAGCCACACGAGAACATATAGTGCAGTGCTGTTAATTCTTTGGTGATTGAAAAATGACAACTAATGAATCCATCTAAAAATAAAGCTGTAGTTTGTGATGCCTGGGTTCTCGTGACTGAAATTATGACAGCTGTGTGGGATCCAAATGATTCATAATGAATCTGTGTGACAGATCCTACAATAGGAATTCCTATCTGTCTGCTTTTAAATATTTGATGTTTCCAGAGCTTTGCTTGTAAAACAGTATCACTAACTTCCAAAAATACGAAATTAAGAATGTGTGTGATCCAGGCATTGCCATAAGTCGTGTGTTTTGAATTTGCTCTGTAATAACCTACTTTGAGACTTCGTGCTGCAGTTCAGCTCTGGTCAGTGTAGGATGTGCTGCTGGGACATGATTAGAGCAGGAGAGGTTCAGAGGGAGAACTGAACCATCTGAAATGCGTGGTCTGTCCCAAAACTGGTCAGTGTTCCCTCTCTGCACTGCTCTGGTTCCTTTGCTCCCTTCAGTCACCGTGTCCCAGCTCTGCAATCTCTCTGCCCATGGAATTCCAGAGTGTGTCTGTTCTGCCATCCTTCTGGGTGAGGTTCAACTCCTCATTCTTTCCATTGTGTGAACTAATACTCCTTTGATTATACTTCTTTAGGGAGTACTCTGAGGAGTGGCTTTTTAAGGATTCCTTTGGTATCAGCAAAAGAACTCCCTTTTAAACTGCACTTTTAGGTGCAGCTCTTTCTGCACAGAAATTGGTTTTCTTGGTACGTGGGGTGTTGAAAAGGAGCAAGCAAATGTGATTTAAAGCAGTAGGAATCCCGTTTGGGATTGGGACTGTGAGCTGAATGGGGCAATTTTGGACAGAAGAGGAAAATGAGAAGCCCTGTGTTGTGCTTTATGGAGGCCATGGACCATCTGTGTCTTTACCCTTGCCCTAAGAGGAGTTATAACTGAGAAACAGGAGTCCTAATTGACAGATACCTGTCCATAGCTGTGGAGCTTCAGAATAATTTCATAATTGGGAAAGCTTTTGGAGATAAGACATTTAAAAAAAATATCCGCCAGATATTTTTTATGGGGAGCAATGAAAATAGGAGTTGCTTATAAATCCGTGAGGTTTAGACAGTTGATATTTAGAGGGGATGTTGTAATGACAGGACAGGGGGGAATGGCTTCAAACTGACAGAGAAGGTTTAATTTGGGTATTAGGAGGAAATTCCTGGCTGGGAGGGTGGGCAGGCCCTGGCACAGGGTGCCCAGAGAAGCTGTGGCTGCCCCTGCCCTGGAAGTGTCCAAGGCCAAGTTGGAGCACCCTGGGCTAGTGGAAGGTGTCCCTGCCCATGGCAGGAGGTGGGACTGGGGGATCTTTTAAGCTCCTTTCCAACCCAAACCATGCTGTGATTCTTTGTTATTTAAAGTGCCCTTTGGACACTGGAAATGTATAATTGGGAAAACAGTAGATTTGTGTGATATATCCACATAATTCCACGCTCATTGAACAAAAGCTCTTGTAAAAACCCAGCAAGCAAAGGAGCACTGGACCAAAACCTGGAACCTCATTTCTGTTCTCTCTTAGCAGTTACCACAGAGGTCTAAATTCAAGGGAAAGTTTTTAGGCTGAGTTCTGTGCTTGAGAAGCTGTTTCCAGGCTTATTCAGGGATATGCAGCAGACTGGACAAAGGGGCTTGCAGGTAGGATTCTACCTTTTAGGTGGACTCTGCTGTGCTCTGGATTAGTGAGACCATAGTCTTGGGCTGGGTGTTTTGTTTTTTTTTGGGTAGTTATTGCAACATGGATTTTAATGAGGTATTTTTGCTGGTGTTTTTAAGGAGATCCTCTCAAGACTAAAGAGCCACATGAAAGGATGCCAACCTCCATCCTTGTTTGAAAACTGAGCAAGCAGGTGACAGAGGCTGATATAGGTCAGTTACAGGTAGGAGTTTGTCTTTTTTGAAACAGGATAAAATGCAGGCAAGTGATTCTTCTTTGCATTAGAAAACATGGAGCTGGCAGACCAGTGTGCAGAGGGGGCATGTGCTAAAAATAACAGCTTAGGAAAATGATCTTTGCAGCTCTGTGACAGGGATTGATGCCCACAGGGAGTGTCTGTGTGGATCAGAACCAGGCAGGGGGATGTTGAGGCAGGGCTCTGGCAGGAGTGTTGGCTGTGTAAATGGAAAGTTTCAGAAATGCCACACACACTGCAGGGGGCTCCCACGTGGAGGTGGGATATGAGGGCTCAGAGAGCAGCCAGAGCATTCAGGGGGATGTCCAGGTTACAGACCTGAATGATGGGCAGGTACACGAGCAGAAAAGGGCTGTGCCATGGAACTTTTGGCCTGGAAAAGATAATTTTTACAAAGCAACCTTCTTTGTGCTTGTTTTCCCATGTGCATCTGTCCCCTCCCTGTTTAGTCTCTTTACCCTTGATGTTATTGAGAGAACAGGGTGTTTCTAGGAGAGGTGAAAGAGTAAGGAAGTCGTTCCATGAGGGTGGAACTAATAAAAGCAGGTTTTCTGAAGATTTACATCCTCCCAGTGTTAACCTGCTGTCTTTTCTCTGTTCTCTCAGGCTGATTAATAAGCTTGTAGATACTCAGAGGTCACATCAGTTGGACTGGGAGAAAACCAGCAGTTTACTTGGACACAGGTTAGAAAGAGTTTGGGCTTCAACTACTCCTGCAGACTCCTAATTTACCATCCAGACCTTTGTAAACACCCATTTACTGACAGGATCTTTTGGATGGCACCAGATGGAGCAACAAGTGGGCTTCTTGCAAGGATTTTCCCCTCCTCTGTGGCCAGGTCTGCCTGGCTGTAGGCTGGGGAGGAATGATGGGTTGTGTAACAGCCAGAGCTGGCTCCAGGTCAGGCTGGGACAGCTGCTCCTGGGCTGTAAAAAGGCAGGGCTGCCCGGGGAGGTGAATATGAAGCATGTGAGAGCCCCATGGGTGACATCCATGGCCCTCCTGTCCTGCTGCTGCCAGCCTTGCTCTGGGAGCCCATGGCAGGGGAGGTGGCAGCACTGACCTCTGTTTGGGGCTGATGCGGAGCCTGGGGAAGTCAGTGTTTTCTGAAACACAGGGAATTTTGAGCCAGTTCCTGTCAGTTCTGTCGTGTGGACAGCACTGGTTCCAGTGAGTGCAGTGGGAGGGAAATGCTTTTTCAGGAAGGCTTTCCTCCAAACCCCACAGATGGGTGAGTAGATTTAGTTGTGAGGATGTTTGGATTTTCATCAGTTCTCAGAGGCAGCTCTTACACCTGAGTGTGGTGACTCTGCACAGGTCAGGGGGCTGCTCCTGGTCCTTCCCAGCTTTCATTCCGCTCCACATTGGACTCAGCCAAGCACTTGGAAGCACAGGCTGAACCGAGGTCTGTGTCAGTCCTTCCCTGAGGAGAACAGCCTTGACTTCTCCCAGCTTTTTCCCATTTTCTCTGCTGAAATCCATAAACTTTCTGGAGACTTACACTGCTTATGTTTATAGAGCATCTAACACTGTGGTGCTTTTCTGTTTGCTGACATCAGAAAGCACTGTTGCAGTACAAATAATAAAAATAAAAGAAGTATAAGAACACGGGGCTAACAGACCTCAGAGCTCATACTTTGCAACCACACCAGTTGAGCTGACACATATTTTGCCAAGCTGATTCTGATAGCTGTCTGCAGTACAAGCCACTGCTTATTTTAATGTCCCAGCTGTAATGTAATCTAAATATTTAAAACAACCACTTTTTCTGCTGGAACCTGAGCCCTGCTCTGCTCCGAGGGTGGAGTATGTTATATTTATTAAAAGCTAATGCTATGAAAACATGCTAAAGGGACACATCAGGTTTGGTCTGCTTCCTGTGGGTAGTGATCTGCAGTGGGACAAGTTAGAAAAACAAGTTTACTACTGTTCATTTAATGAGCACCTCCATGGAGTGTATGCAGAGTTTTGTTTTTCTTTTTTTTTTCCCAGTGCTCAGGTAGATTTGTTTGGGCTTAAGAATACACAGAGGCTGTGCAGCTGTTGGAAACATTAACCATCTCCATAGGATTCAAGTTCAGCAACTTATCTGTGGGCTTGCTGTATCTCTAATTAAAATTTGCCTGTGAAGTAGGTTGAATTAAGTGGGATTTATTTAATAATAATTTTTGAAGGATTAGCACCATCCTATCCTGCCACGGGAGAGCGAACAGGGAAGCAGGAGGAGAGATCCAGATGCAGAGCTTTGAAAGCAGCCCCAAATAGCTATGGAACAGATTAAAATTTGGAATTAAGGAGTTAATTTCCATCCAGCATTAAAGCCTGCACAGGTTTCCATGGCATGGCCGAGGTTAGTGCAGGCTCCCTTCCCTTGGATCCTGCTCACCTTCAAACACCAGCCTGGCATTTTCAAAAACAGCCTCCCTCCTGCCTTTCAGCCCCCACTTTAAATGCAGCCTGAGAGGTGTTACCATGGCTGTGTGCAGCCTGGCCAATTAGCATTCTCATTAGTGCTCCCAGGGAATTGTTCAGGAGCACCAGTCATTTATTCCAGCTGTTGTGCCCCAGCTCAGGAGGGAAGGTTGGCAGGGTAAGGATTTTTCTGTAAATGGCATCACTTGAAGGATCCTCTCCCTGCTCTTCTGGTCTTTATCTTCTTCAGGAATCATATGTTTCAATTTGCATGCCTTGATAATTAAAGTTACCTCCTCTCCCTCTTTTCCCCCAACATTTGGGGTTCCTGTGTGTTTGACTGGTATGTTGGTGTGCTTAATATGATCCCTTTTCTGTGTTACTCTCCTGCTTTCCTTCCAAAGCTCGTTGAGATCCAGTCTCTTAAAGCCCCTAAACCCTGATCCCCCTTGTTAGCAGGTGTGCTCCTCTCTCACCTGCCTCACATTTGGGGAGGGAAAATCAGTAGAGTCAGCTGATTTTTCCCATTAATGATGCTGACTCAATGCAACTCTTTACACGTGTTTTATTGCAGTTTACTCTGAGGTTTGTGGATTTCATTTGGAAAGACCTTAAGAGAAGAAGCAAAGTGACAGGTATTCAATTCCCTGAGTCAAGGCAATATCTAGAAGAGTTTTATTCCTGTTCTGCCTGTGGGAATAGGAAGATGACTGGGTGTTTCTGTGTGACTTGACCATCTCTTTTGGAGGTAAAGTCAGGCTTTGTCCTTTCTGTGTCCACCAGCTCAGCCAGGAGGGAGCCAGTGAGTTCTGGTGGTCTCAGTTCTGTGACCCCTGGGCTGACCAAAGCAGTGCTGAAGCCCCTGAAGAGACTTAGGGAAGGAGGTTTGGGAGAGTGGCAGAGCCCTGACAGTGTCTGGCTGCCACAGAGACACTGAATTTATCCTTTTTGCCTTGAAATGCAGCTTTGCCCTTGTGCTGACAGGGCTCAGGCTGCTGTGCAAGGAGCAGACTGTGCTTTGTGTGAGTGTTGGGGGTAGTCTTGGCTGTACTGAATAAAGGAGATGAGGTGAGTGGCCTCTCTGAATTGAGACAGATTAATATTACTTTCTCCTGCAGTTATTTTTTAAAAGGCCTGCTCGGGTTCCTCTCCATTTACCCCATTGTTTGGATTCCTTTCCATGAGGATTCCCCTGGAGTTTGCTAAAGCTGAGTCTTCTGCATTGTACTGAGCAGAAATATTTCTGATGCAGTGTAATGGCTAATTGCTTAATATCCAGGCTGGCATCTCTTCTTTGGCCATGTTATTTATGAACTAAAAACAAGTCCCCCACCTTTTTCTGGATCTCTACTTTATGTGCTCTAATTGAGTGGTAATTAAGAGTCCTACAAGGGGGGGTGTGATGTGCAGATGAACCTTCTCTGTTAGTCCTGAGTCATGTCAGAGGGGTGGCCTTCAGTAGCCAGCATTTTGAAATCCTCCTCTGTGTAGCTAATGAGGAAAGCACATGTAAGTTCAGTTTAAGTGCAGCTATTTCTGGAGGATTTGGCAATTTGCTGTATGTGCAAGCCCAGTTCCCAAGAACTGTTTGCAGACATGATACACTGAGCAGTTCAGTTGGGAAAATGAAGAGGGAGTAGAGCATTCCTGCCCATCTCTAATATCAGTGTCACTGTTTGTTTAATCTGTGCTTGTTTTCCTTCTCTTGGTTGGAGTGCTGAATCTGGACAGATGATTAAACTCATCTGTTTTTCTTCTCCCAGCAAAATGTGCTGTTTATTCATCATCATTTAGGGCAGGTCTGACAGTAATTCCAGTGGAGTTAGAGGAAAACCACTCCTGAAAATCTCCCCCTGAGTGTTCAGAAAAGCAGTGCTGCCTATCCAAGAGTTCCAAACAGGGTTTTTTATCCTCATTTTAACCCTGTTCAGAGATTTATCAGTGAATATGGACAATGTTGCTTTAAAATGTCTCTGCATTGTTACTTTAACTCAAAAAGTTCCTTTTGCAGATGGAAGCCTAGTAGGAATGAAATCAAAATGTCTGTTTATGAGCTTGTTGCTGACAGTGAAAGTTATAATTACATGTTCCAATGGCATGATACAGAGACTTACCTGAGGTTACCTCTGAACATGCTGACTCCTTCTACACCTACAGAGCTGTGTCACATGGGATCCCTCAAGAGCCAGGTCAGGTATTTTAGAAGAAATTTTCTCATTGTGATTTTAATCAATGTGTTATGGCAAATTCAGAAGAGAGATTTAAGGGAAGCAGCATCTGTTGACAGTAACATTGGATTTCTTTTCCCCCCTCAGAGTTCATGGCAGCTCCCACTGTTTTCTGACCCTCTTTTGCTTTGAGAGTACACAAAAATGAGAATTCCTGTCCTTACACACCCTCCCAAAATTGGCAGAGAAACGATCCTCTTCTGGAAGGAAAAATGAAGAGGTCATGTGTGGCCAGAAAACCTGCAGATCTCAGAGCTGCCTCCAGGATCTTCTGAGAGTCCTTCAGATACTGAATTTTGTGTGTTTTCCCAAACTTGGTAATGACCTTGAGGCGAAAGGTACCCCTTGGACTGAAACTTGCATCTGTTTGGGGATGGGGAGCTGCCTTTTCCAGCAGAAATACAGGGTTTTGTGAAAGTGCATAAGCCTTTTTTAGTCATTATTGTTCCTGCAGGGAAGAAAATATTATATATAACCATCTTTATTTTTATAGGATGTTTTGGTCTGATTGCTTTGTCCTCTGCATGTGTGAGAACAGAATATACCCTCTAATTTGAGCTGAAAAATACAGAATATCCTGCCTTTTACACCTCCACCTTATATGGTGAACTGTTTTGTCATCTCAGGGTTTTCTTTCCAGGGCAACCAGTACTTCAGGAATTTCTTCCTTTTGCAGCTTCTGCTTCATCTCTTTTTGTCTTTTGGCAATATCAGAAATATTCCTGTGATATTTTCTGATCCTCCTGGAGCTCTGAGGAAAGGTCTCTGTGGCCAAGGGGATGGGAACAGGGGGTGTTCCTAAAGCCCCTTTGCTGTGAAAGGGAAAGACATGGAAACTGGTGACACACACAGAGCTTTTAAACCCTAATTTAGGGGAAGTCTTGAATGCTTATTATTAAATGTCAGAAGCAAATCCATCCATACGTAGTGATGTGCTCACACAGGTGTCCATTTCTGTTTCTCTTGCTCATAGTTCCCAAAGGGGCCTGATTCAAACTCCTTAATGGTACCTGGAAATAGGGAATAGTGAATTCTGGTGGGCTTTGGGACTGGTTATTCTGACCCATCTATTCGTGCAGGTTTTGTTGGATATCAACAATCCCTTTGCTGGCAGTGCTCCTGAGAACAGTTTGAGATGCTCCAAGACCCCAGAATTTGGGTCTAAATATGTGTAATTATATAAATTACATTGGATTTGGAAGCTTTTGCTTGCCCCAAGAAAAAGCCTGGTGAGAGGGGATGGAATGTGCAGAAGGTCTGTGTTTAAATGGCTGGTTGTGGTAGTTCTTTGGGATCAATCTAGGTGATTCTTCCCCAGTGGATCTCAGTGAGCAGTGGGATATGGGATGGACACACAATTCAACTCCCTCAGCATCAGATCCAGGAGGAGATTGCCATCCCATGTGCAGGGAAAGCTTTGGAAAGACTCTCCTTCTTCCATCTTTGCACTGCTTGCCTTTCAGCCCAGGACATTTGGCTTGCCCTGCCACTGGAATGGTTTCCAAAGCAATTAAGCACCAAACTCCTGGTTTAATGAGCACGTTGGGGAAGGGTGAGGATGTCACTGGTGATTTTGCTGATGCTGGTTTGGGGTCCCAGTTCTCAGAGGAGGCTGCTGGAGGCTTGTCCTCCCATTGCTGCTGCAGAGTTTAATCAGTTGAGACAAGCTGCTGAGCAAATACAGAGGAATTCACAGTGCTCGGGGAAGGAACGACCTAAATAGTTGCCCTGTGATTCTGTTGTGGCTTATTTCCATGTGAAATGTAAGTAACTGAGGGAATAACCATCATTTTTGGTTATTTCAGTGGCCTTGGTAAGATGAAGTATGAAAATCATTCGTAAGGATATTCAAGATATCTCTGATTTTGGGAGAAGTGCCCTATAGAGGCTGCTCAGCAGCAGCAGGGAGGAGCAGCCCTAAAAGGACCCTCCAGATTTTTATTTAGTTATTTATTTTGAACCTGCCTTTGCATTTCTGAGTTCTGAGGGGCAGAAGCAGATCCAGTTGGAAAATCCTTAGTGAGAGTGTGTGTAAACAGTGTTTGTGAACACCTGTCTCACCATGGGGAGTGGGATAAGAACATGTGTTTTAACAACTGTTTGCTGTTCAAAGCAAGAATTCATCACACACAGTTGAGTAGGAACACACAGGTTTGAAAATTGGCTCAAAATAAGAGGTTTTTAGTTAAATCTTATCTGAAACCTGCAATATTTTGATGCTTTCTGTCTCCTTTCCCTCTGGAATGTGAGGAGAGGAAAGGCTGGGTGGGTTGAGGCACTGGATTGGGGTTTGAGGTCTGAGTTCAGTTTTCCCTTTTCCAGCTCCTCTGTGTTTGACCTTGAGTAAGTGATCTACTCCCTGAGATTAGAACCAGTTAAACCTGGGCCTAACCTGATTTAGGGGCAGGAGTTGTACCTTTGGAGGACACTGAGCATGTTAAAATGACACGTCTCTGCCATTGCTTCTTGGCAGTCACTGTGGTGGAAGTTCTCTGCACTGACCAGTGACTCTTCCATTTTCACCCATGTCACATTTCCCACAGAATTTACTATTGGGACAGAATTTATTAAATCATATAAGCAAATAAAACCAATTTGCCAACGCAGAAAAACCAGAATGAGTAAAAAAAGTGGATTTGCAAGAGTTTGGGGGGCTGCTTTTAAAATATGTTTCTTTCCAGTTGTATTTTAGGACCTGTTTTAGTTACAGACCCAAACTAATTGAGCCCAGAGACTTGCCTGGTACAGAGCTGAGGAAGGAGTGTGGATGCACCACAAAGTTCTCTTTATTTGGAAAAGAATATGCAAAGAAGTGCCTGATACTAATTATATTTTGCTCTTACCAAGGAATAAAGGTGCACAGTGGCAGCAAGGGATGGCAAGCTGGGAGTGCTGCAGAAAACAGGAATATTTAGGGATCTCTGTAACTAGAGGTGCTACTTAAATGTTGAATCCAAGGGAGAGGTTGGATTTCTGATGTCATAGGTAAATATGTGGGGATACTTAGTCATTGGAGATGGTTGAGCAAGTGCAATGCTCACAGACATGCTTGACAAGTTCCTTATTTCAGAGTATGCAGAAATGCTCCCTGCCTTCAGTGGCTCTGAGACTAATCCTGAGAGGGAACAGAGTGTGCCTCTCTCAGAGCTGGGGGATTTGGAGGAAAGGGAAAGGCAGGCCTGGCCCTGGAGCATTGTGAGGAGCCCTGGTGATTGACTGCTTTCACAAGGTGTGTCCTGCCTGGCTCCCAGTGAAGATAAACTTTGGGGTTTGAGTCAAGTTTTCAGTGCAGAGTGAATTTATTTGTTGTTCTCCCTGCTGTTTCAGAGCTCCAGCTTGTAGGAACCACCTGCAGGGGCCATGGAAATGCTGTTCCTGACGTGGTATCAGACAAGGCATCTGAGGCAGAGCAATCAAATAGTTAATATTAAACACTCTGCCTTTCTGTCTTTCCAGTTGTGGCAGCAGGGGTTGCATTTCATGGTTGACATTAGCCAGGCTGTTCCAGCTCCTGCTCCTTCCCCATCCTGATTTCCATCCCTCCTCCCTCCTCAGGTCTCATATTCAGTGTGGTTAATAAGCAAATTTGTCATCTGCTTATTTTTGTCTTTGCTACCACTCCCCCCCACCTCCTGTTCAGCCCAAATTACCAGTAAGCCAGTGAATTGAAGATAATGCTGCTGTGAATTATCCTTTGCTGCAGGGCAGCTTTGCAGTCCTAGTGCCAAGCTGACTTTGGTTGTGTGAATAACACCAGGCAGTGCAAAAAGAACTGGGAATTCACTCCTGGCTGGAGGGGCTCGTGGATGTTGAAGGGGAGAGAGATTGAGCTTTAGGAGGCACCTCCCTTCAGGACATTTTTGGGGACATCTTTGGCTGGTCTGCCCTGGCCTTGGCCTGGGAGTTGCTGCTGAATTGCACTTGCTCTTTAAAAAGAAGCCAGAGACAAATAGAACAGGTTTACTTGTTGTTTGCACAGTGAGGGAGCCTTTGTGGAGATGTTTTGTGTCAGCTCCTGGAAGGAAAACAGTCCTCACTCTGAGGAACTCACATTGCAGCTAAACAGAAAGAAACAAACATCAGGACTGGCAGAATTGGAGGGATTTGGGTTTTTTTTTTGAATGAGAGGGTCATGGAACAATAAATAATGGGCTTAAAAGTAAAACTTGCTGAAAAGCGAGAGGTTTGATCCCCACCTTTGCTTATTTTGTATGTACACATATTTCTTCACCTGAAATAAAAGTGGAAGTGAAAGGAAATGAAGTCACAGAAGTTACAACCCCTCTCTGTGCCCATGGCCTGGGACCTGCTGGGTACAAGAAGAAATCCATGCCATAATTGCAGAGCCAAGCCTGGCAAAGTCACTGGAGGGTCCTTCCAGTGGTTGCCTCTGGATGCAATTGGTTATGACAACTTTGAGTCTGCCACTGCCATTCCAATAAAACATGTGGCTTCAAATTAAGCAAAATAAGACCCTTTTTTTTTTTTTTATGGTCCTAGAAGCTCTTGGGTCTTATTGTTCCCTTTCCCTTTTATCCTGAAGGCTCCTAGCAGTGGTGATTTGTCTCTGCATTCCAAGCTTTGCAATATGTCAGTTAAAAACTGGGGCACTGTGAACTCTCAGAGCAGACTGAATATCATAATTAGAGCTCTCTGGGGTTGATTTCTTTGGAGTAACGTCATACAAATCAGGAAATGGCTTTAGAACTGTGCCCAAATGGGACATTCCTGTGAACTTCCATTGCCATAGGGATCCACTAAGGTTAAGTGGTGGTGGAACAGCACTAAATGGAACCAACTCTCTCTGGCTGCTCATGGAAAACCTGCCTCTTAAAATTTCCTTTAGCTCTTAAACACTTATTTTAACTAGCCCTAGAACTACCTTGCATTTTCCTTGCCAGGACTTCTGATTCTTCACATTCATATGTTCTTGCTTTTTAAAATACTTTGTTTTTGCTTGCAGCAGCCAGGTAAAACAAACACCACCAACAGAGACGTGCACATCTGCCAGCTCGTGGAGTCCTAAGACATTCTCTTCTCTAAGGGTAAAAGTATAGAAATACAAATGCAAACCAAAATGCTCTTGAAAACACATTATTCCTTTCCTAATATGTTTCACTCTCTGGAGTGTTGAGCTGTAAGTGCAGGTGTCAGAAACCATCCAGAAGGCGTTGTGTGTACAAAAGCTGAGTCTTGTGAGCCCTGTGTTAGCAGGAGGAGCTGTGTGTGCGGGGCTGGGGGCACAACAGGGTCTGCTGAGGTCAAGTAAAGCCACTGTGGGTTTTGAGAACCTCACAGTACCTCCTGTTGTTGCTGTGTTTTCTCAGGGACACGTTTCCTTTTGAAAACAGTGACTCAGGGCACGGTCAGAAGGTGATATGTGTGTTAGAAAGTTTGGAGATACTGCCAAGCTGTCAGCCCTCTTCAAGGGCCTTTGCTTAATGTGTGTTTCTGATTTCCCCACCAGACAGACTGCTTTTTAAGAGGATTTTTGGTGGCTTCTTGGATACTCGGTTTTAAAAGCAACAGCTAGACCTTTGCCTGAAGATAAGGTAGGCAGGATGTCTTTGGGCAAATTTAAACAAGAAGTCTGTGTTTCAAAGGTTAATTCCCATCCCTGCCATCCCCCTGCCCCCCTTTCTCATCCGTGCTGTCTTTTTTAATAGCTGCTGTTTCTCTCTTTGGACTCCAGGGATCACTAATTAAGAAATCAGCCCCTGATTGGTTGGATAACCATTGGCAAGTGCTCCAGTCACAGAGCTGCTGGTGTTCCCCAGCCCCTGAGAGCACACAGTGAGGAGAGGAACCAGCTGTAATAAAGAATGGGCAGATTACAGAACCACTGGGATTGGGTCTCCTCTTATCTGGCTGTGCCAAAGAGCAGGATATATGTCTCAATGAACTCGGAATTAGGAAATGACAAAGTGGAGTTTTACTCTGGAGAGGTGCTATTGGTATCCTGCTGCAAAAATAGGATTTGGGAAGCTCAGGAAGCTATTGAGGATTTATGGGGTGGATTGGTTGAGTTGGAGCTTGTTCAGCTGCTCTTCACTGTGTTTGTGACTAAAGCAGCAACAAAAACTTTAGAGTTTACCTATGCTAGAAATACAGCCTGATACAGAGATACACCCTTATACAGACAGAGATACACCCTGATACAGACAGAAATACAGCCTGGCTACACCTGCCTGGTCACCAAAGGCTGTTCCTGGTGCTCTGCCTGTTTTCCAGGGAGAGGGTGGAAATCTCAGTGGGATCAGTGCATGCCCAGAACAGGAAAATACTTCGATGAAAGATGGATGATGCAACTCTAACAACTCTAGTAATAGGGACAACTTAAAATTTCTTCCCAATTTCAAGCTCAACCTTCTTCTTGGGGTGGTGAACGTGCTCATTAAAAATAGTAATTGGGCTCTGTGTCGCCCCCTTCTCCTCCACACTGATACACTGGAAAATTAAGACCAAGCTTCTGTTGGATTCTGTGCTTAAACCCACAAATAGTGGGTTTACAAAAATCTACCAGGGTATGGAGTGACAGGACAAAGGGGAATGGCTTCAAACTGACAGAGAGGAGGTTTAATTTGGGTATTAGGAGGAAATTCTTGGCTGTGAGGGTGGGCAGGCCCTGGCACAGGTTATCCAGAGAAGCTGTGGCTGCCCCATCCCTGGAAATGTCCAAGGCCAGGTTGGAGCAACCTGGAATGGTGAAAGGTGTCCCTGCCCATGGCAGGGAGTGGGACAAGAGAGTCTTTAAGTTCCCTTCCAACCCAAACCATTCTGTGACTCTCTGAAAGACTCATTTAGAAGTCAAATGTCCTTGGGCTGGTGCAGGTTTGGAATGAAAGGTTTGCATTTTCCTTGCTCTCCCTTTGCATATGGAGAAGGTTCAGTTCTCTCCCCGTGATGCATCAAATGGCAACCCCTTTTATGTGCACTGTTGCTCTGAGCAGCCTCTCAGGTTGCTGCAATGGCTCTTTTCAAGAGTGGGAGGGGGGAACCAAACAGGCAGAGCTGGGCAGGTGAAGAGCAGGTACCTCCTGTGTTGATGGAGCCTGGAACAGGCTCCTGGGTGTTTTTCCAGCTCCTGGATAATAGTTCCATGAGGGCAGCATTTGGAGGAGCACCATTCCTTAGTGCATGCATGGCAGTTCTTGGCAAGCTCACTCCCTGTCTTAGCAGAATGGGGCAGTGTTTTAGACCTATCCAAATTTAATTTTCCTTAAATGGATGGCTTTGAGAGCTGTTGGCAAATGTGTCTTGCTGCATGAGGAATAAGGAGATGGTGATGTGATGGAAAAGCTGGGGGAATGGGGGAATCCAGCCTTTCTGTGTCCTTCAGTACTGCTGCATCGTGTAGGGATGCACTGAACAAGAATAGCTTGGACAAGTATTTCTTTATAAAGCACTCAAAACCCTGGGTCAGGTGCCCAGGTGAGTCCCTGAGCACTGCAGTTTCCTTCTTGTTTATGGTTCTTCAGGAGCATCGTAGTAAATGAAATAACCCTTTCTCCCTTGCCCTTATCCCCGTATTCCAGTTCTAAACTAAAAGGGCCAGTCCTGAAAGGAGGGAGCTTTGCCTCCCAGTGTTTATGTGGACAGCTGTGATCCATCAGCCTGTGCAGTCTGGGCTATCACTCTTTTTCTAAGTGAAGTGGTAGATATTGTTAATAATAAGATATGTTATAGTGTGGCTTGAAACAGCAGTCACCTCTGAACATGACCATGGGGCTGGGGGATTGCACTTCCTATCAAGAACATGTTTCCCTTCTCTGCTGGAAAACCTTTCTGAGGGTGAAAACACAAATGTTTGTCTTAGTGTGGTGCAAATCTTCTGAGAGTGATCACCATCCCATAGGGGCACGTGTCCAAAGACTCCCTGTGCCTTAATTTATATCTGACTTGGGATTTTGTGACAAGCTGGAAATCTCTCTTTTAATGCCTAAACAAACTTGTAGGTCCGGTCATACTTTGAAGTTGAAGTGTGGGTGGAATTTATGACTAGGTCTGAGTGCAAGAGGCCTGAACCCAGTTTTTCATGATGTTACAAGTTTGTCTTGCAGTGTTGCTGTGCCAGGGAAATGTTGGAGGGCTCTCTGTGCTCCCCCTCCACCAGCAGCGTGTTCCTCGGGGGAGACTAAACTTCCAAGGGGCAGACCAGGACAGCCTTATCTTGTGATCTGGATTCCAGAAGGCTTCGTCCACAGAGAGTGTCCAGGCCATGTGAGCAGCTGAAACATGAAGTGGGTTTGTGTTTTATCCCTCCTGGGTTGCCTTTGAGGCTCACTGCAGATTCTGGGAATTGTGTGCAGGATGCACTTCACTTCCTGGGCTTGTACAAAGAGCCGACCCGGGAAGGCTTCTGGTGGCTTCCCACAAAACAAGAGGGTCTTTTGGGGTTCTCTGGGTGTTTCTGGGTGAGGGTTGGCATTTTGCATGTGCTTTGAAGGTGCCAGAGATGTTTGACTCCGCCTTGGTGCCCATGTTTTATCCAGCTCTGGAGGCAACAGGCGCTATCACATCCACTCCAGCTCACATCTGACTTGGAGGCTGGAAGTTGTTCTTCTGGAAGCTGGGCTAGTATAGACCAAAAGACCTTGTTAAACTCAACTAAATAATTTTCACCACATCAGTGGCCAGAATTCTGCCATTAAAGTATGTCTAGACAAATATCCTAGGGGGAGAGCGATATTATCTGTAAGAAGTGTTTGAGGTTTCTGCATAGGTACCATACTAAACAAATTTATGAATAGCTTCTTTTCTCTTCCAAGTATCTGGAGTCTTGGAGCATTGTAGCCACTGGTGGATAATATGGTTGTTTCTGGTGTGACTGGATTGGCATTCATCTCTGTGTTAGCAATTACTTAACCTGTCTGTAAATAATATTTCTGTGAGGTATTGATTAACACTTGTGGCTATTTTTTGACCCAGCTTTATTATTATAATGAGGTGCTTTTAAAAGGGCACAAAAGGAACATTTCACAGAGGAATAAGAACCCATTCTTATCTTGCCCACTCTCCTGTGTGTTTAGCATTTGTTGGTTTATGTTGTTTGGCAGATGGTGCTGGACTTGTCATGGCTGTGCCACCTTTACTGACAATGAATTGAGCAGTTGTCATGAGAGGTCTGGGGTCGCTGCCATACCCACTGGTGATTTGGAGTGGTAGAAATAAACTCACTTGTGGCAGATTAGGAAAAATGCTCTACTTTCTAAGGCCATATGGTGGGCTTGAATCTTGCTTTCTTTGTGAAGGACTGAAAGTCTGACTGTAAAGTGAAGAGCCAGGACACATTTTGAGGCAGCTCCTTCTCTTCTGCTGCCTTTCAGGGGTGATTTTCACCTTTCCAGAAAGCTGCTTCGTTCCATACTGAGAGTAGGGAACTTGATGGAATTTGTGTGATTAGGGCCACATAGTGCTTTGACTCATTCCTGGAGTGGATCTGTCTTAATGTGAATCCTGTTAGTGTGGGAAGCCCTTGAAATAATCCGTGGCAAAGGCCTTCAGTGTGGTCTGGCAGCTGGAGGAAGTCCCCGAGTCCCTGGTGTAATCCATGGACTCTAATGAACCCCAGGGAAGTACAATTCCTGCTGCTGTCACTGCCTGAGCCAGCTGGATTAAAACTGCCTTGGGTTTAGTACCTTGAAATGCTTCTTTGCCCCTTTTGATATGAGCACATGAAGTCCAGGCTCAGGCTGAGACATCCACACTCAGTTCTGGCAGTGGCTGCACGGTGGTGAATTCAAGTTATGTTATCCCCAAACATCCTTAGGGATGCTGTGACATCTTGGGCATTCATGGAGCTCTTAGTGCTTCCCAAATAACTTTGAAAGGACTGAAAGCATGGCTTAAATGATGTACTATTAGTGTCTGTGCTGAGTGAGGCTCTGTTACCAAAATCAGTTGTTCCCTTGCCCCAAAATAGATGTTTTACAGGTAGTATGTGGCAGGGGGGAATGGCCAACACACTTAAAGTTGTGCAGCCTCTCCTGCTGTGGAGATTTGGGGCTCAGAGCTGTTGCTGAGCAGCTCCAAACATCCTGAACCCTGCCTTTCCATGCCCTGCTCCCAGAGTGGCTTGGACAAGGACACTTGGCCACTGAGCATCTCAGTGATGTTGTGCAGCTCTCCAGGTCATGACCTGCCCCCAGCCTGCAGAGCCTTGAATTTCCAACAGGCTGCATCCCTGCCTTGGCTCTGAATGACATCCCTGAGTGCTATTCTGAGTGTCCTGCTCGGGAGTTGTGAAGATAATTGCACCCTGGGGAAAGCCAAATCCCAGCCAGCTGTTTGAAATGGGCATTCCGCAGCCAGCTCACTGCTGGCAGTCGTCTCTCTTTTACGGTGTTTTTCCCAGGTCGTTTGCAAGAACTGTTTAATTTTGTGGGGGCTTGTTAATATTTATTGGTTTGTAGCTAAGATATTGGGCTGGGGCTTGGAAAGCTGGGGTTGGGTGATAATTATGCTGACCTGTCCCTTCATGCTGTGACTTCCTTGGGTTTTGTGGCAGAGATGTGTCTGTCCCTTGGGACTGCTGCAAGAATAGATTCATTAGCACCTGGGAGATTGAAATATAGTCACATAAATAATTTACTAAATAGCACAGGGGGCAGAGGAAAAAGGGAACTAACAGAAGAGACAGAAGGCTGTCAGTGTGGCTAAAATGCCTGTTTTGGCCAGTTCTGTTCCAAACTCTCTCTGAGGGAGTAGATGATGTTGATGAAAAGAAATTGTAAGGTCTTGGGACTCCTAAAAACAACCATTTCTTTGCTCCTCTGTGCACATAATGAAGGGTAACCTTTTTTCTGGCTTAGCTGGGCATGGAGTGGAGGATAACACTGTGCACAGTTGTGCCTGCCAGCACTAAAATCAAACTAATTTCTAGAGATAGCAATTTTAATGCCATAAATGCCTGTATTGCAGTGGGATTTTCACACCTTGAGCATCGCACAGCTCTTGAAATATTGTTAATTAAGGGGCAGAGAAGCAAATCACATTCTCTCTACGCCATTGCTCTTTAACAGTCAGTCATAAATATTTTAAAATGCCTAATTGGAAGCCATTCCTCAGCGATGCTGTAGAGTGAGGTGGATTTGGAGACCCCTCTGAGGTAATGGGCAGAATTTGTGGAGCCCAGCACGGCTTGGACTGAAATGGAAGGATGAGGCAGCTCCGGGCTGGGAGCCCAAGCAGCAGTTGGTTCAAAACACGTGGAACCTTTTCCTGTGAGTCACTGTGTCAGAGGGTTGCACTTGGTAGGGACTACTGATATGCCTTTAAAAGTGCTTGGAGTGTGATGCAGATGGAGGAATGGGGTGGCTGTGGATCAGAATTCCCCTGTTTGCAGGCAGGCAGCTGAACACGAGCAGTGCTTCCCTCCCTCCCGTTCTCCTGGCGTTCCTTTGGGATTCCTGTGCCCAGATCTTGCTGGAGCAGAATCTAGACCTCTCTGACCAAGTAAGGAGGCTTTCTGCTGCTCAGATGTCCCTCTTAAATACTCACAAAGGAACATTTAAACATGGAGGGTCCGTGATTTTCTTGCAGTGGGACGTGCCAGGTGACCTCCTCGAGGTCATACACTGCGTGTTGGTGCCAGAGCAGAGAGCCTGAACAGATTTAGTTGTCCTTGAGTTCAACTCACTGCCATAAAAAGCCAAGCTTTATGTTTGAAATAAGGGCAGATTTGGGCTGGTTCTCTCTTAGGGAACACAGCAGCTCTTACTTCATCCATGTGCTTAAGGCTTAGGTCAGTAGCTGGTCCAGGACCAAAGTGCCAAAACTTTTCCAGTGTCCTGCAGTTCTCCTGGAAGATGATAAATTATCCCTGCTGTTCCAGAAGGCTGGCATGACAAAGTGCTGGATGTGCCTGCAGGAAGAAAGGTGGAGTGGAAAAACCAGGGAAGAGGCAGTTATTTATGTGGGCAAAAGTGTTTAGTGTGGTGCTGGAGATGAGATGTGGCTGGGGATAACTGGTGTCTAAATACGTGATTACATGAACTCTTAATTGCAGGCACAATCACCAAGACTGTGTGTTTAGATTTTTAAAAGGGTTAAGAATAACATGAGACAGAGAATGGCAGGTAATTATATAAATGAGGAAAAACCAGTTTTTTTTGATGTTTGTCACCTGTGTGGGAAGAGGTGACTTCCCCAACACTTATTGCACAGTTTCTTGCTAAAATTTCTACAGAACCTGTAAGGAGGAGCTCATGTGCAGTGAAGCTGGATATCTCTGTTTGCAGAGGGTTTTGTTCCACAGTTGTGTCATTTATATATATCTGGGTGTGTCATTTCTGTCATAATTGTGGGTAGCACGTTCATGTTCATTTTTGACAGCTTTATGTGGGAGTTGGCACCCAGCAGTGCACGTATGGAAGGGCACAGCATCGGCAGTGCAGTTTGGGAATAACAACCTAAAAAAGGAGAATGCTGCTCCCACTGTGGTATTTTGAGGAGTGATTGGCATGAGCCTTCCACAGGGGAGGAAGGAGGGGAAAGCTGCCACACAATTCCTGCTCACTAGCTCGGGGGGGCGCAGGCAAGAGCTGAGGCTTTTGTGGCTCCCAGATCCTTTGTGCTGAGCTGAACCCTTCCTCTCTGCACTGCTCAGCAGAGGGATTGCCCTTCTCCCTTCTTCCTTCTTTCCAGAAAAAGCAGCATATCCTGGCCAAGCCTCACCTGTCAATTCAGCAGGTGGCTTTATTTGTGTTCATTTCTCTGTGCTGGGAAGGTGGTTAAAGGCTCTCTGTGTTGTGGCCTCAGCTGCAAAAAGCCCAAGGTTTTATTTTCATATTAAAGATGCAAACTGAGGGGTTAATCAGCTTCAGCAAGCCTGTTTTAAAGCTGCAGCCTTGGAATCCAGTTGGTGATTGCCATTATGATTTCTTACTGTTTTACTAATTTAAACAATTTTGGAAAATTGCTGCCTCATCAGTAGAAGTTTCCCAAAGAGGTTTTGGAATGTCCATGCTTGGAGATACTCAAAACTTGACTGGATGTGGCCCTGAGCAACCTAAGCCTGCTGTCAGCAGCAGCTTGGACTAGATGATCCCTGGATTTCTCTTCCAGACAATGTGATTCTGTGAATCAAAGCTAACACCTGAATAATCTCTTACCTGCCTTTGTGGTGACACTGAAGGTACACGTAAAACAAAGGGCTTCTCTCTGAGGATCTCCAAGCAAGTTAGTCAGGAATGAGGCTTTTCTCCCCTTCTCCTATCAGTGAAGGACAAAAGGAGTTAAGAAAAGACTTGATTGTGATGCCAGTGATAAGATGGGGTTAATCTGGTGCTGCAGTGAATTAGGGTGCTCACCTTGTGTCGTGGCAGGCATTCACCTAGAATGAATGTGTGGGGCCACACTGCAGTTCCCATCTCTGAGGGCCTGGAGGACTCGGCCTGCAAGTGGAAAGGAAAATTCTCCTTTTAAGCTCATTTTCCAGGATAAGCCATGCAGCTCCTTGTGGAGATGCAGGCTCTCTCACAGGCTTGCATGATGCAATCTAAATGCAAGTGTGTGCAACACTATCAGACCCAGGTTTAATGGCCAATTACCCAAATGCTTGTGAATCAGAGTCATTAGGGGTTTGTGGGGCTCTCCTGGAATCACTGTTTATCCCAGGTAATATGGAATCAGGGGATATTCTTAGGCAGCAAACTGGCAGAAGGATGAGAGGGGGGATAAGCCTAAACAACCTTGTTTTTCCAGCTGAAATCCTTTTTGGAGGAACACCAGAAGTCAGGATGCTGGGAGTGTAACCTGACATAGAAACAGGTGAGAGGCTGAGCAGGACTGGGGTTGGTAAATGCACAAACACCTATTTGTGCAGAGCAGGCTGGTAGGAAAGCCAGAGGACCCAGACACAATTCCAGGAAGGGAGAGGAAGGAGGGGCTGTTACCAGCAGTGATTGTTTCATTTAGTAATTAGTGCTTAAATCTCCTCTAAGTCAAATAAAGCAGAGGATGTGAGCTGCTGGAGCTGCTCTCTCCTCCCCTTCCCCACACATCCACACCCTTTTCTGCAGATGCTCTCAGATGTGAGGTGTGACATGGGGGGCTTGTTGGTGATGGGCTTATTCAAGAGTGTGGGCTCCTTTTCCTGGTCTGTCTCTGATGTGCTCTGTGACCCCCTGGTCTTCTTTCACCTCCCTTTTACCTGGTGGATGCATTGGAAGGATGAACTAAAGGATCTCATATCTTGTGCATCGAGGTCTTTCCCAGAGTACAGAGAGAAGGAAAGTGCTCCAAGTCTCTGAACACTGAAGGAAAGTCTCTAAATTGTTGGTGTGCTGGCAGAGTCTGCCCTTTGCAGGGGAAAGCTGTGTGCAGGTGGGACACAGAGTGGGGCAGACCCAGGTGAGCTGGAAGTGGCTCTTTGGTTCTGTCACTTCTGGTTTTCGCTCAATGGGACCTTTGTGAGTGGCTTTGTGGACAAGTGTTTATTTGCTGTCTTCTCCCTGCCCCAGAGTGGCTCCTGACCTCGGCTCAGGGGGTTGTGTGTGCTGGAACAGGGACTCTGTGTGTTCCAGCCTTGCCAGCAATTACAGAGGCACACACAGGGTTGCCAAGAGGCAGGACGTGACCTGGGAAACAAATATCCTCATTTCTGGAGGGGAGCTTTACCTGTGGGAGAGCAGGGGATGTGTTTCTTGCTATCACACGGTCTTTGGTCTCCTTATCTGACTGTTAACAATTCTGTTTGAGAGCACTGGTGATGTATCCCCACCGTGGACCACATCCAATGCCAACAGCCTTCTTCACCTCATGGGAGGTCTCTGGCAGACCAAAGGCATCACCTCTTCCTTGCCACGCTGCCTTGGGTTGGGTGAGGTTGTGAACCCATTATTTAGGGCTTTACCCACGCTGATATTCAGGATATTAGTTCCCAATGGACTGTGTGTTCCAAACCCAGCCAACCAGTGTCTCCCTCTGTCCTGGCTCCCAAGTTTTTCTGGGCAAGCAGCATCTTCTTAAATACAAAGTTGTCCTCACACTGAAGCATTTGCTGCAATCATTCCTATTCCTTTCTTGCCTCCTCTCCATTGCTTCTCCTCATTGCTGAGGATTGAAAGGAGCTGCCTCTTTACTACAAATAATGATTTGTAAACCAGCGATATTTGAAATTAGTGGCTGCTGCTGCCTTTGATGTTCTTGGCACTGCTGATTGCTACCCAAAGCAAGCTGGGAATTACAGTCTGTCATTCTCTTGCCTCATAGCTCAAGGCTATATTTAGTAGTTCAAGTTGCAACAGATCTGGAAGTTGTTCCCTTCAGCTGCAGCCGGGGCTGGTGCCGGGATGGAGGTGGGGGAGTCCAGGAGCTCGTGGTCCATGTGCAGGAGATGCAGGGAGCTCCTCTTGGAAGGTGCCCCGAGCCTTCTCTATGCACAGCCCCTCCTAGTCAGGGTGGTTGTGATGCCTGGGGTTTTTGCCTAAATCTTGGTGTGGGAATTGTCCATGTGGTTCCTGGGGTGCCATAAGTGTCATTTCCTTGGGGGGAATGGGGAAGATCCTGTCATTGAGAAGGTACAGCTGTCAACACGAAGTTACTGCAGTGTCTTGCTTTGCTGGTTCAGCAGTTGGGGCTTGGCTGGGGGAGTGTTCTCTGCAGGACTCCGTGAAAATCCAAAGATCTTGTTGGAATTTGAGCCCATCCACTGGGGCTGGAGGTGCAGGCAAGTGTGGGAACCCTCTGTGTGCAGCTCCAGAATTACAGGGCTGAGGACTTCATGGGATTGTCAGGGGTTTTTAAAGCCCTCAGTATCTGTTGCTTTCAGTGGAGTTTACTCCTAATTGTCTCCTTGGAGTCCAAGTATTAATGACTAAACCCAATAATGGAACCATGTGATCTGTCACTGCTGCCAGAAGGTGAAGGGAGGACAGATGCTTTAGGAGTTAAATGAATATTTTAGAATGTTTTTCTTTCCAATAGTAGGAAAGGGATGAAAACTGCCTAATATTGCACTGCCAGCCATTAACAATGCAAATAAGTGTGGAGGGAAAAAGATGGTGTTCATTCCCTCTTAAAATGTGTGCAAATGCAGGTATTGGTGGTGGAGTTATTTATTTGTAATTTTCCAAAAGTAAGATGGAAAGAAACTGGCCATTTGCTCTCCTCTCTTCCCCTTCCTAAGGAGTTTCTCCCCCCCAAATATGACACTGTTTCAGGCACACTCAGTTGCTTTGTGGTTGTTGTGGTTTTTCTTTACACAGCAACAAGTAAGACAAAAACATAAATAAAGGAAAATGTGGTTGTGGATCCACATGGAGTATGACTGGCCTTCAGTTTGGCTTTTTTTGTCAAAACCAGATTGTCCCTGCTCTCCTGTGCAGGAATTTGAGGCCAGAAATCTCTTTCTGCTGTGATCTCTGACACAAAGGCTGCACAGCACAGGGGGATTTTAGTCCCCATCAGACCTTTAAAGACTGTGGGGAGAATCCAAAGTGGCAGAATGCTTGAAATTATTCTTGTGACAGCCAATTTAGGATGGAAAGGTCCTATTCTACCCTTTATTTTTATTTGCTTCCTCTGTTCTTATAGTCACATATTCTTTAAACATAAACCACTTCCTGATACCAATGTTTTAACAAAAATTGTATTTTTCCAGCACCATTTGAGAAAACCATGTCCCTTCTGATGTGATCTAATTTCAAACTCCTGATGTTCTTCCTGTTTTGTTTTTTTGTTTTCCAGGGTGGTAAAGGAGGAGATCTCAGATGACAATGCAAAGCTCCCTTGCTTCAATGGAAGAGTGGTGTCCTGGGTATGTTGGCTCATGTGTCTGTAAATCTGTGTTCTTTGATTAGTAGCATAATTGGTGCCTGGATCCTGATTTTAGAAGTATCTTGTATCTCAATTACATGAAAGCAAAAGCTTAGTTTGTAATGATATCTGTAACATCCTATTACTAAGTAATTATTTTGAAAATCAGAATGGAGTCCACAGAGTGTGCAGGGCTGAAAAGGTGATTTAAACATGAGAACAGTCTCAGTGCTGTCACTAAACAGCCAAAACAACTTGTTCAAAACCAGCCAAACGTGATATTTTAGGGAATTTTGGTTGTGTTATTTAAATTTCATTGTGCTGATATTGTGGTAGCGCCTGGAAGGTTTAAATGGGGTTTAAACATTGTGCATGCATTCAGTAAAAAGACACAACAATTTACAGCCTTGGAAAAATAAGTAGGGTGGAGGAATTTGGGCTGTAAGTAATTTGTCCAGTTAGAGAGGGAGTCAGTGATCCAGATGTTACTCTGCACATCCCATCTCCCTTACCCCTCCTCTTGGCTGGTTTTAATGTGTTGATTTCTCCAATATGCCATGGCATTTGTCTGTCAGCTAACTGGAGTTATTAATTACCATCTCCTAAGTGCTCCAGAGCTTTTGGTTGCTTCCCATTTGGGAGCAGGTGCTGGGCTGGGTGGGAGCAGCATCACTGGCTGTGCTGGTGCTGCTGTGGTTGGCCCCTTCTCCACGTGCCTCCTTCTTCAGCCCCCAGGAAAAGCCTGTTGTGTCCCAGGATTGCTCTGGGAAATACAGTCATTTCCACCTTCAGGTGGTGTTTGAGGCACAGATAAACACGTGGATAAATTTGGTGTTTGGCCATTGCTCCACATGGGGACAGGAGGTTCATGCCTGTTAAGGTTTATTAAGTGGTTGTGCACCTTTAGGGAGAAAAGGGTATTTTAGGGGAGAAAGGGTATTTTAAACTAGTATTTTGTATTTTAACACCAAAACAGCATTTGGGACATAGTCTATGGTTTTATTAGCCTCTTTCAAACTGACATTACAGTCTTGGGTACTGGGACACAATAGAGGACAAGAATTGCCTGTTTCCCCAAAACTCAAGTTTATCTCGAGTATGAAATGTATTTTTATTAAGAGCTCGGCTTCGACAAGTGATGCAGGTGGGCTGAGGAGCACAGTGCCATGGTGTGACACTCTGCTGAAGTAACTGGAGGTGTGGGACAGCCTTTCAGCACTGGAGAAATGTTTGGATGTGTGTTTGGAGCCTTCCTGTTACTGGTAGGATGAAGGTACAAGAAAGGAGTAGTAATAAAGTGGATTTACAAGAGTTTTTTCCAGCTGCACAGCTGGGGCTATTGGCATTCCCAGCTGGAATGAGCTGCTCTCTCTCCATCTGTTTCTCTAGTCCTGTGCAGATTTTGGGAGCTGAAGAGCTTGCTCAAACATTTACAACCAGCACCCCTAAAATATTTTACTCTCCCAGTCACTGCAGTTAGACAGGATAAGGAAATTTGCATATAATCCTGCTGGGTAGCTTAAAGTTTCTAAGCCTGGCTTCTTGTAGACAGGATTACATGTTCTTTCGGTGTAAAATCAAATCCAGCATTGATTGCATGCTGTTTCCTGCAGAAGAATGTGTGTTTGCACTCCATTATTGTGTGAGGGAAGTGCAGTGGATCTTTTAAACATCACTTTGATTGGGAGATTGTTCTTAAGGAGTGATGATGCCTTGTGGGATCATCAGACACAGCCCCTGCTGGGATCTGAGCAGCTGGAATAGTTCCTCATGGGAGAGCAAGGGCAGGCAGCTGAACTGAGCTCAGCTGGATCAGGCAATATTAGCATTTCTTCCTGCCCCTCTTGATTGCTTTTCATTTTGGGCCACTCAGGCTCTGGCAGCTGTGCAGTCCCAACAGGTTCTCAGTGGCAGCAAAGAACAACCCGTGGCTTTGCAACACGTGAACTTCACCTCAGTCCTCCCACACACCCGAATGTGTGCAGGGTATTAAGCACTTACTACATTTGGTATCAAACTGAGGTCTGAGAAATAGGGAGAGTGTTCTCCCTTCAGTCTGTGCTCTTAAAATAATTTGCCTGCTTTGTCCCTGAGAAATACATTCAGAAGGGAAAGCTGCTTTGTTATTGTTGTTGTTGAACATACCTGTTCCATACCTGCTTTGGCCTTTGTGGAGTGGTTGACTCATACCCAGTGTGACTTTCAGAGCTGCTCCAAGAACTCAGCCCTGGATTTCCACCCAGCAGTGGGTGTTGGGCACTGAAATGCCTTGTTCTGGGAATGGATGGGTGTTTCAAGGCAGGGTTCTGCTGAGCTAAAGGTGCACAGGAGAGAAATGGGCGCTGCAGGGATCTGCTCCTCTTGCCTCCATGATAAAGGGATGATGCCCACGTGTTGTGCTCCGTGGAGGAGTAAACTGGTTGTCCAAAGGATAAAATCACTGGCATTAGAGAATTAATTAATCTTTAAACTAACAATCAAACAACCATGGTCTTTGAGACCTGAGGGGCCTTCTGGAGGCAGCACAAAGTCCTTTCTGAATGAGGTGGTTGGCTTGTGTCCATGCTGGTGTGGGAACTGAGCTCAAGATGGTGGTATCTTCTCCAGGCTGTGGCTGACCATCCATCCTGGTGTCCTTTTGGGGGGCTGGGTTGGGCTCAGCTCTGCTGAATCCACAACTCCCAGGACGTGCCTGAGCCCGGGGTGTTGGTGGGGCTGGTTTTGTCCTCAGTGCAGGGATTCCAGGGTGCTCTGACACTCTGGGAATGCATGGCACAAAAAGGGAGCTCATGTGTGATTAACAAGCAGAAGGGAACAGCCCCCAAAGCCTGGGATGGGCTGTGGGGATGTCACTGGTGTGGCCACAGCGTGGGAGCAGCGTCTGCTTGGAAAGCAGAGGGGCAGGAATTAATGGCAGCTCTTGTCAGGAGAGCAAATTAATCCTGAGAATCTCTTGCCTCCTTTCTTCCCCTTTCCCCTGTGCTGCTGAGCTGGTAAATATTAATTCAAACAACAGGCTCGTGTCTGGATTGTCTTCTGCATCCCTGCCCTGGCTCTGCTCTTCCTGGTCCATGCAGGTGGTGTTTGTTTTTATCTGTGTGGTCTGGTTAGCAGCTTTGTCTTTGCCTTGTTGATTCAACACACCAGGGATTCATTCTGAGTTCCTGACACCCTTCAGGCTCTTCTGTGCAGCAAAATGGGACTGGGGTTGTTCCAACACGGGCCAACCTTCTTGGAGTTTAAGTTCCATGTAAAGAAGGAATTCCTAATCGTTTAACATCTTTAACATCTCCCAACCAAACCCCTAAGGGCATTTTCTCTGGTTGAGAGGTGAATCCTCTTCCCAGCTCCTTCAGTAATATGTAGCATGAAAATATATGGCTTTTCTGTTTTCCAGCTGAACAACAGGAGAATGTGAAGAACAGTAAGATCAGAACAAGACTATATATATATATATATATGTACACACGCCAGTTAAATGTTATGTTTTAATTCTGAGGCTGTTACTATTTTCATTGCAGAGAAACACTGCAATCTCTGAAATGCATTTTAAGAATTAATTGAATTTATTACTATTCCTGTTCCAGTGTAGGTCGCTGACCAGCCCAGGAACTCAACTCACACGGGTCAGTCTGAGTCAGTAGCCAGGTCTCTAACAGAGAATGGTGCTACTGCAAAGATCCAAAAGCCAAATTTAGATGTGTTGTGGCTTAAATTAATTATTTCAGAGAATTAGCACCGTGGAGCCTTTTGTGTGTGCTGTAGCAACGTGGGTTTTGCAGACACTGCTCTCAGCAGCAAATGACATAATGCATTATAAACCCATTTAATTCAGCTGAGGCAGAGCACAGACTGGAGGCAGGATGGATAGATACATTGCTGCAAAATTTGGGCTCTTCCCTCCCCTCAGCCTGTTTCCAAATTTATGTGCATTTCTCCCTGCTTTGGCTTCACTTTGGAGCTCTCCGGGATCACAGAGGGCACTTTTTGCAGATGATGTTGACAAGGGCTTCTGTTCCCCGGCTCAGCAATCAGCTGAAACATCTGTGTCTGACCTGCATTATGAATTGCAAATTACTTTTTCCACACTAACACCCATAAAATTGCAGGGCTTATCTGCCTCTATTTGCTGCTAATTACTGGAGGAGTTTTATGTAAATCTGGCTGTAAGTTAATTGTTCACAGTTTCGAATTCTTTAATATCCTATTCACTGGAACTTAACAGATAATTGCATACAAATCTTTCAGGGATAGCAAAGTTGGTCTTTACCTTTTGGAAAAAAAATTGTGTTTTGGGCAGGGCTCTTTCCTTCTCTGTTTTTTTGACGTGCTGGGCCTGAGCTTTCTTTGTCTGCAGTGCCATAAAATGTGTGTCAGCTGGTAGCAGACAGCTTGGGATTCTTTCACAAAACCATCTGTGATAATCGTGGTCCTCACTGTAAATCGCTGCAGCATCTCTGTGTATTCCATGGCCACACAACACATTTAAAATTGGAAAATTAAATGCACACCATAGAGCTGAACTGTCTCTCCCCCTCCTGCCTGAGCCAGAGGCTACTTTGAAGTTTACAAGATGACTGACATGGAGAAATTTGAGATTTTCATCTTTTTTAATAACATTTGAATCCTTCTATTTGTCAGAGGTGGGAACTTTGATCTTGGTGTCATATGCAGGACTGATTTCCATAGGGGAAGATGTTCAAGGGAGGATCTGCAACTCTTCAGCTGTTGCTTACTTTTGCTGCCCTGAGAACTCAATGTACAGCTAAATTAGGATTCAATTAGAATCACTGCTGCTAATTAGCTATTTAAACTTCCTCCCCATCCCTCCTGTGTCCTGCTTGTTTTTCTCCTCTGCATCTTAGATCTTGTTCTTTTGATTTCAGGGTGGGTTGGGGTTTTTTTTTGGTGCATGTGTGTGTGGTTTTGTTTCTTTATTTAGTGGGGGTTTTGGTTGTTTTAAGCACTGAATAATTGGGGACAGAGGGCTGCTGCTTACTGAATTCCTTTTCAGTGGTTGACCTTTAGGTTTTCAACAATGTAGAGACCACTATTAATTGTATGTCAGAATTCTTCATTGACTTGTTATTACTGTAAATGCAGCTTCTGCCAAAAATAGCTGATACATTCCCTGTTCTGCTACACACACAAAACACAGAATACAGTTCTTCTCTGGGAATCATTTCTTTGCAGTTCTTTGCCTACCTCATTGAAATTATTGATGCAGCTTTGTTTTTCCACAGGTCCTTAATAGGCAATTTGGAAAAAATAGCTTGTGTGGAAGAGATATGTTACCTCCAGGCTTTTTGCAAGGGCTTCACATGTTTTTCAATTCTCTTTGCATGGTCCAGGGACTGGGAATGTGGAAAGGATTGGCATGTGGGTGCTGCCAGGTCGGAGCCAGGCGAGAGGGCTCTGCCAGCAGCTGCCTTGGCTGTTATCTGGGGTTTTTAGGAAGGATTTGCAACATCTGGGAACAATCCCTTGCCTGGCTGCTGGGAATGTGCACTGTTTCCTATTGGCTGCCAGTGATGTCACTGCCTTCTGTGAGGCTTTCCCTGTGTTTTCTTCTCCATTATCTGGGTGCCAGCAGATAACACTTGTCCTGTTTGTACATAAGCTTTTTAGACGCTGTATTTGCAATTACAATTCCTGCTGTTAGGCAGAACCATTTAACAGGGCAGCACAGGAGCTCCAGGGCTGTTAAATCATCTCCAGCAGAGTGCACAGAGCTGAGGCCCTGGAGGAGAATCCACAGAGGCAGATCCTTGGTGATTCTTACATAGAAAAGGAGCTGATTTCAGGACCAGTCTCTTTGCACATTATATAAACCCTCATTCATCTCAAGCCTCATCCACCCGAGCACAGACAATTTCTCCTGACTAAAATAAACATCCCTTTCCTGACAGGCTTTTCCAGGCCTTCTAGCAGTGTGGAGTCGTGTTGCCTTTGTCAGAATTCCTGCTGGAATAACAGGACCTCATCAGCAAAGCCTTCTCTGCAATTGCTCCTCTGGGAGCAGCCTTGGTGTGGATAATGGGCCATGTCTCTGAAGCTTTGACTTGGCATTCCAGGTGCCTGGGACTGGATAGGAAGTAATTCCTTTCAACTTGCAGATGAATGTGGCTGTTCTGAAGTTGCTGTCAAAAGCATAAATGGCTCTTATAAGGTATTTTTTAGGTATCAGTCCCTCACCTCTCCCTGAGCTGAGAGAAACGCCAAGAGCTGCTGCTGCTCTCAGTGAGAATTTAAATATTGTAGTTTTCGTGCTGATAAATTAACAAATATTTAGCCAGATGAGAACGTGAGAGCAGAGTGTACCAATGTCTGCTCTTTGCCCTTCCCAGGCAGGTTCTCCTCTGGTGTCCATGGACTCTGCACAGGTGATTCCCTGAGCTGGCTCAGCACCTGGGGGGGTTTGTTCAGGTGTCCTCTGAGCTCTGTGAAAGGCAAGCCTTGCCATAATTAGTTAAAAAACATAATCAGATGTGGTGGAGAGGAGAAAAGGGAAAATGGAGCTACAGAGAGGTGAAACAGTTGCTCCAAAGAGTCTCTGAAGATCAGTAGCAATAGTGGTGTCTGGAAGTCTGGTGTTGACACAGTGAACTGAACACTTATTTGTTCCAATGAGTTCCAAGATAACTGTTTTCCAGCCATCTTTCTTACTGGAAATGCTGGAAACCTTCTCCAGCACAGAAGGAGACAGGAGTTTTTAGTCAGCATGAACGTGGTGTGGGGTTTGTTTTGTGGAACTCCCACAGCTCAGCAGGGTTTGTCCTGGTGCAGGTTGGAGGTGGCTCTGTGGGAATCACTGGGGATGTCAAAAGAACAGGAGATGCTTTCCCAACATGCCAGACTCAATGTGCTTTCTCCCCTTCCTGGGGAAGAAGATTCAGTGGGGTGTGTGATGGTCAAACAGTGTTCAGAAGGTTGGATTGAACTGAATCAACACTTGCAATTAGTTCCACACTTCATTATTGACTTGCTCCATGTGCACCATCCCTGTTTCTCATGGAGTTCAGCCCTTTGGGTGGAACCAGCAGCTGTCCCCCAACCCACAGGCCAGCACAGGGAGGGGGACAGACCCAGGAAGATGCTCCCTGCCAGTCAAAATTTCGGGGGGGGGGGCTTGCTGGGTGAACTATAATTGTCAGGGCTGGCTCCTGGCCTTAGCACTGCCTTTCTCCTGCAAACACTGCCCTGTCTGTGTTGGGGCAGTCCAGCAGGGCATGGCCTCTGCCATTCCAAGTGCTGCAGCATTGGAGTGGCTCGCCAAAGAAAAGGGCAAAAATTATCTCAGTAATGATTTACAGCCTGGCACTCGTTGTTGGGAGAAGGGAGGGAGTTTGGGTAGCCCAGCAAAGCGGGGAGCAGCAATTCCACGTGCCCACGGGTGCAGCCAGAGCAGGGGTGTGTGGCTTCTCTCAAGTGCACCCCCCCAGAATTCTCCCTCTTCTGCTACACAAAGCCTCACCAAACCAGAGGCATTTTGCAAGGTGCAGAGAGAGGCAGGGCTGCTTCCCACCACAGAGCTCCAGCTGAGCCCAGGATTCCATGGAATTAGGTGTTAGACTGCCTTCCTGATGATCCCTTGGATATGTGGGAGGAATGAACTAGGCGGTGCAGTGGGAATAATCTTGCTGCATGTGCCATCTTCTGCTGCACATTTTCTTTTCTAGCCCAACAAATGTTGTTGTGATGCTCTTTTGGGGTGTGTTTGTTCCTTTGGTGTGCAGCCATCCCTTTCTATTCAGTGCTCTTGAACACAGAGATCCCTGAGTCGAGAAGGAAAGCTTTGGTGAACGATGAGTTCTCCACTTGTAACCAGATATAGATGTGGACAGTCTGTGTCTTGTTTTAACAACTTAATTGCTTCAAGATCCCTTACTTAAACCTCTGAAGTCGGGTCCTCTTACAGGAGCTCCCAGGTCCTGGTTATCTGAGGGCTAAGATCCCTTTAGGCAACTTATTTAAACTGTTACACTCCTGGATTTATATATTTGTTATTATTATTCCTCGGGGCAAAGTGTAACCCCAAAGGATATGCCTAAATTAAAGTGTACTTTGGATGGAAGTGCCTGCAACCAGCAGCACAGCCAGCACAATTTGGATCTTGTTTGGGAGGGTAAACATGGGAATATCTGCACTGGCCACTGTGTTATCATGGCTGTTGTGCTTCTGATTTACTACTTGAAATGGGAAAGATGTTTATCTGGGATTAACAAGCTACTCAGAAATGGGATATTGCCAGTATCTTTTCTTGAGTTCAACTATATCTCAAGTTCACTGTATGTGGTAGTGAACTGATTCAAGTTTCAAGGGGTTTAATTCCTGACTCTGGCCCAAAGATGACTGTGGGTAAGTTTTTTAAACCCTCTTCCTTTTTTTAATGGTAATAGCAATGTCTGAGGTGTCTGTGCCTCTAATCCCACTGCAGCTCAATGAGAGCTGGGTGCCCAGTGCCTCATCCTTCAGGAAATCACAGCCCAGGGGGAATATTCCCAAGGAGCTGCTTTGCTGGAGTCGATTTTCCTCTGCTCACCAGCAGTGCCAAGGGGACCCCCAGCCTCCATCAGCACGGTGGGTTTGCCTCCACCATGGATCCTGCATGGCCAAGGCTTCTTCCTCCAGGACCAGGGAAAGGCTAAAGAGCAAATATCCAGATTTATGGAGAGGATTTGTCCTGTTGGCTCATCCTTGAGGCTCAAATACTCATGCCAAGTGCTCATTTGCAGAGCTTGGCACAATCCAGAGTGTGAAGGGTGTAGAGATCTTGCTTACATCCAGTTCCATCTCTTTTTTTTCTTTCCTTTCTTCTTTCCTCTTTTTACCCCCTGGTTTGATTTTGTCAGTGAAAGCACTTGCACAGAGATTCCTCAGGGGATGAGCCAAGCTCAGAGACATCTTTGCATCTCCATAATGCCAACACACTTTCTAAACATCTCCCTTTAACTCCCCCACCTGAAAGACAGAAGCCTTAATTACCAAGTTATTAGGAAAAGCTCATGTTATTTTTCCCTTCAGTGTTTCCTCTGTTGCTCTTGCTTTGGTGATAAGAGTTTGAATAATGCAGCTGCCTCCATGTGGTGCTGGAGAACTGTTTTGTCTCCAGGCAGTTCCTTTTGACAGCCTGTGTGTGTTTCCCCTCTCATATTTATGGTTTATGCTCTTAGGAATAACACACTGCATCTGGAATGCCACTCCCCTCCCATCCTGGTCCTTCTCCATGCCCTTCTTTGACAGCCAGCATCCATCTGATCATTATATTAGAATTAGTCCTCAATAAATTAACCACTTAGAGTTGGAACCTCTTATACTCTGGTTCTGCCACAGCTGAAAATAAAGGGAAGCTGAGACTTTGTTGCGTCTCGGTGAAAGGTATTAATCCATATTGTTAGTTGAAGATTTATTTAATTAAAGGCCTTATAATTGTATTGTTTGAAGAGACTTGGCCAAGTGACTGGGTGGCTCAGGGGACTGGGGACAGGATATAACCCTGGGCACCTCCAGGTCATTAGTACAAGCCTGATTTCTATGGATCATGGCCAGAAAGAGGGGTGTGTGTGGTCAATGGACTGTTGAAATACACTTTTTGCATTAGATATGCAAAATTTTCCCAGATTAATGGGAGAATAATTTTGTAAAGCCATTTAAAATACCAACCACGTCTTTCAGTTCAATTTGTATTGTGCACAAACCCTCCCAGGTTGGTCATCTGCCTTCCTGTTTCAACAGCAGAGAACTGGGACCTCTTTCTCCACTTTTAGGCTTTTAAATAAAATATAACCACTTAATCTAGCAGGTAAAGCTGAATTTGAACTGGAACTGCTAATTGGCAATGCCCACGTTCTGTTTGCAGAGATAAATTAGAAGGAGTCTTGGATCAGTGTTTGTTTGTTTTCCAGTAGTGGTGCTTTACCCAGTGTGTGGTTCTTCTCCCCTGGGGTTTAGGTTGTATTTAGGCATGTTGATGCTTTCATCTCACTTGTGCAAAATTGTTGGTATTCTTCTGCCTTTCTAAGTTAGAAAATTGAAGCAAAATTGCTGATTTTGTATTTATAAATATGAATTCATTTTATGTTTTATATTTACTGAGTCATTGCGAGAGAAGGGACCTGCTCTGTTTGGTTCTTGGGTGTGCATTTCAGGCACTGGTAAGATTTAAAAAAAAAAACCAGTGTGGAAAACCAGTGTCACCTGGGTGTACAAAAGGATTCTTGAGCACAAAGCATCTCTGCCTTTTTAAAATATTTATTATTTCTTTTTTAAACACAGAAAAGTAGGGACCGGCCAGGAGATAAGTGGGTAGGATCAGGTCTTAGTTAAATCTAAAATCCTCTGTCAATCACTCTGTTAAAATGAGCTACAAACCAGGAGGGTGGGGAGAGGAAGAGACTCATTCCTCTTTCTCTTGTCTGTTAATCAGCTGATTAAAGATGTCCCACTGGGAGTGCTGAGTGGAGATGGCCTATGCTGAATTTATTGGGAATAAGACTGAGTGTAGTGAACTGTGCCTGTGATCCATTGTCCAGGAGCATCCCTGTTCATGATTGAGGATATTGATAATTTTAGTTGTTCCATGCAGAATTTCCATCCTGCCTTATGACAGGACTGGAATAAATAATTCCCAAAGACACCAGGCTATGTATGGTGTTTGGAGTGAGAGGGGGGATTGGTGCAGCATATCTTTAATTCCCAGTTTCCATGTGGATTCTGTGTGCTGGCTGCTCTGCAGCCTTTCCTTCCACCCTGGTTGAAAGGCTGCCAGGCCCTTCCAGCTTCCAGGAATGCAAATTCCAGTGTCAGGGGAGTTTTGAAGGTGATAGTTACACATTTTATGGAAGTTTTCAGGTCCTCCTGAGTTACAGAAGAGTGGTCATTGAATATCCTGATTTTATAAGCCTTTCCCCATCTGCAGCTCTGCCTTAAGGGAGCATTAAGAGACAAAATGAGTAGGATGGACATCTGGAATCTGGTCCCCCTCCAAAGTATAGGGTTGTTGAGGTTGGGTGGGTTTGGGTTTTAATTCAGGAGACTTGGTGGGCAGGCCAGACCAGACTCTGAATTTTCAGGAGGTTTGAAGGTCTTTGTGGAATGAGTTCCACCATGTTTGGGCTGTTCTGCCATCAGCTTTTCCTTTTTATTCTTGGCCTGCCAAAGCCAGACTGAAAGCACAGCCCTCCAGTGTGAGTGCATTTTGCAAGGGATGCTGACAGCCTGTGTGCTTGGGCAACCCAGGCAGTGCCCAAAAAGTGCCCTCCCTGCCTGGTGTGCTGGTTTTTCTGAGCTGAGGAGAGCCTGTGGTGCTTGCAGGAATTCTGTGCACATCCAAGCTGCTGCTGTTTTCCTGTTGGGATCGAATGTAACCTGATTTTTGGGAAGTTTGGCAGCAATCCACGTGCATCCTTCCCTCCAGTTTCCCTTCCCTCTTGGGTTTTTCAGCAAACCAGTGCTTGAAAACCTTTATGGCAGAGTGGAGAAAGTGGAATGAGTGTGGGTAATTCTCTTTTTCTCTGCTGACAGCTGGTCCTGGCTGAAAGTTCCCACTCTGACACGGGTTCCCAGTGCACTGAGAGCCACACAGACCTTCCACCACCCATCGAGAGAACAGGAGGCATCGGAGACTCCCGCCCTCCATCCTTCCAGTAAGGGCAAATTGTCTTTTTTATTTATTAACTTGCCATTCCTGCCTATTTATTACCCACATTGCTCTTGCTGCTGCAATTCTTATTGTTATAAAAATAATATATTGAGGAATTCAAAGGGAAATGGGAATAAAAAACAAACCCTCTTGTTGTTAGGGTGAAATATATATCCAAAATACCTCGTGGAAGAGTTAATGGGTGAGGGAGCCCAAAATGCTTTAGGTAGAGATGGATGACAACCTATTAGGGTGTAATTCTGGAGTCTGCAGAGCCAGCAGAACGCTGCTATCAGGAGAGAACATTTCCAGAAGGAATAATCCTCCTCCATGTCCATATGCAGGGGCTGCCAGCTCTGTGTGTGGCCAGCCTGGGAGTCATCTGGTTTAATGGGAGCCTTGTTATTTCCTGTTCCGTGTGCAGAGCCAATGGGTATCCTTAAGATACCTTCACTTTGAGGGAGGGCCTTGGAATTTGGACGGGGAGGGTTTAAAGCACGACCTGGTTCTAACTGAGCTCTTGGTCTGTGCTTGGAGAAGGAAACATGCTCCTGGTTTGCCTGCTGGGGTGTGTTCCCATGGCTTTGTGGGGTGGCTGGAGCCTGGGAGAGCCCTTGGTGTGGTGTAGGAGTCTTTTTCCAGAGAAAAGCCTTGTAGAGGGGATGAGAAATCCTGGGAAATACCTGGCAGGGTGTCTTGCAAGGGCTGTGCTGCCCTCCTGTGTTCAGGAATTGCCTGGGAGAGGCCTGACTCAATGCATGGGACCAGAAGATAGAACTGGTTCTTTGTCCTTCTGACCAGAAGCTCCATGGAATAGCTGCAAGATAAACATTTATTTTAAAAAATAATGACCCTGGGAGTTAAACACTCTCTCCTCATCCCTTTTTTCTCTCCTGTTTTAAGCTGCACTAGAGAATCTGGCTGGTGGGGAGATGATCTGGGCTAAAACTTGTTCTCCCTTTGTGCCTTTTTTCGTTCTTCACAGTTGAAAATCTTAACATTTTTGCAGCAGTTTTTGCTGTTGAGTTTTAGTTTTCAGACAATGAAATAACGACCTAAGTTTATGTCCATAACACCGAGTATCTCACTCAGTTCTTCTGCATGAAGCCCTAAATTCAGTTTTGCTCTTAGAATTGAATTTTAAAACACACCCACTCCAGGTTTAAAGATTCCATGTGATAAAGAATCCATTGAATTTTGAAATTACTTATTTCTCTTGGATAAACTAAGTTGAGCTGCTCAATTCTTTGATTGTAAAGCCTGGCTTCCAGAGCCTGAGTCATGACTGTAGTCCTCTTCTGAACTCCAGAAATTTTGGAAAAGGAAGTTTTTTGGGATTTTGCTGGGGTGATTCTGCAATAATTGTCTCACCTTCTTGGTTCCTAAATCCCTGAGATTTTTTTTTTTTTAAATGCAATTCAAACCACCAAGGATCTGTCACCTGCTGTTCTCCTCCTTCAGTGTTGATTGAGGCTTTAGATAAATAAGAGGCACCAGCTGAGCTGGGTGTTGCATAATTGTACCAAGAGAAATGTTGCTGGACAACCAAGAACACGAGGAATGGATGCAGCACACAGGGAATGTCAGGGGTGAAGTGGGAACTCAACTGCCTCCTGACAGCACTGATATTTTGCCTAATCATTGATGAAACCCAAATAAAACTTGACTTTTTCCCTCCCTGCTGAGGGTTCTGGAGTTCCTCCTGGATTTCTTGCTCCACTGCTTCTCTTTGGTGGTTGCCAAATCCATCCCAGTGGGTGAGGCTGCTCCTGGTTTGGTGGTGGAGGTGCAGGAGTGAGGTGAGAATGGTGACCTCTGAGTTACCTTTCTCACACAGCTCTTGGGTACCTGCGCTGAAAATGGAGCTGGGTTAATTGGCTCAGCAACGAGAGAGGAAACAAGCTGACTGTGAGCTCCTTTTGCATCCTTTGTTAGGGTATAAAACCACCTTTGGTAGGCGGGTTTAGCCCAGGAGGCGATTTAGGAGTGGGAATTACGAGCAGGAGTCAGTAGATGGTGCTGCTGGGATGTCCAAGAGCCTCTCAGTGTGTCCTGAGGTATGTGCCACCCTCTCCCCCTCTTCAGCTGTACTGGACTAAAAAAGAAGTGCAAACACATGTGTGACACCACTGAAATACATCCTGGCATTTTGGTAGGGCTTAAAAATGTGCAGGCAGATGTTCTCTTGAGTGACAGCCTCGATTTCCTCATTTCTGTGCTGTGGGCATGTCAGCACGGTTCATTAATGCCCAGAAAAGTGTGTGGGTGTGCAAAAGGCATCAGGGCCTCTTAAATAGAACACTTCAGTGTAACAGTTGTGCTTGCAGAGAGCCACTTCTGGGTCCAGCTTCCCCAGGAGCACAGGGACCAGCTGCTTGCATTGCAGAGGGTTTAATTCCTTGTGTGAAACACGCAGGGCAGTGTAGTCCAGCCTCATGGAGTTCTAGGAATAGAATATCCCAGTCATTAAGACATTAGGGTGCTTTGGGGTAAGTAAATGAAGGTCATTACACTCTGTGCATAAGTGAGGACATGGCAGGCACGAATAGAAGGTGCACAGGGTGGGTGTGAACTGAGAGTCATTTGGAACCAGGTGGTATTTGGGGGACAGAGAGGAAGAGCAGCACCAGGAACTTCCTCAGGCAGAGCTTTATCCCACATCACATCACACACAGTTATATTTTGGGGAGCTTTAGGTCACTTTCCTCAGTTTAATCCATTAAAATGAGCTGTGGCCTTTCCCAGCACTGGAGTCTACAAGGATGGAGAGAGAGTGTTTACAAGAACCTGGAGTGCTGGACAAGGGGGAATGGCTTCCCACTGACAGAGGGCAGGGTTAGGTGGGATATTGGGGAGAAATTCCTGGCTGTGAGAGTGGTGAGGGGCTGGGATGGAATTCCTGGAGAAGCTGTGGCTGCCCCATCCCTGGGAGTGTCCAAGGCCAGGTTGGACAGGGCTTGGAGCAACCTGGGCTAGTGGAATGTGTCCCTTCCCATGGCAGGGAGTGGAACTGGATGATCTTTAAGGTCCCTTTCAACACAAAGCATTCCATGATTCTGACTTTCTGTGCACTTAATTATTTTGAGCTTTGCTGTGACTTGCAATACTGCAGCCTTCAAGGTCAGTGCTCTGTGTTAAAAGTGGCCAGTGAGCTGTCCCTTCTGCCCTTTGGTGTCATCCCAGCACATGCCAGAGCAATCCCTTCCCTTGGCCCATCAGTAGCCTTTCTTTCCCATGGAATTGGCATGCAGCAGCTTTTCCAAGGCCACGATGATGATGTGCAGATAGCCCTGTGTGTCTCAGGGCATGGGTGTTGTCTTTCCCCCAAAATGGTTTTGGGGTGAGCAGAGCAGTCTGGGGGGTGTGCAGTGCTCAGCTACAGAACACTTGCCTGGTTTCTAACCCAAGGGCTGCAGCTGCTTTAGTGAAACAGGAAAAAAAAGAGATGACTCTGGTGTGTCTTCCTCTTTGTTCCCTGACAGCCCCAACGCTGCCAGCAGCAGGGATGGCCTGGACAATGACACGGGGACAGAGTCGGTCATCAGCCACCGGCGGGACAGGCACCGGCGCAGGAACAGGGAAGGGCACGAGGATGGTGAGTCCTGGCTCATTGCCCCCCTTTTCTCATTCAGAAAGAACAATTTTCCTGACAATCTTTCAGAGCAACCACTGCTTTGAGTAGTGCAGAAGAGACTTGTGTCTGCATTCCTGCGTGCTTTCAGGGACTGGGATTATTTTAATGGAATAATTTGATAATTGCTTTGAAACTCTTTGAAGTTCAGCCTTTCCTAAGAGGTCTGGACAACCTACAGTAGAGGGGCAGAGAGATTATTTTGGACAATGTACAAAACTTTGTGTAGCATTAGAGGATGAGTAGCTTGGAGAGGGCTAACTGTTCATTTCTCAAGGCTTAGGTCAGCCCTGGTGTTTTATGCTGATACAGCTTTGGCTCTGGAGGTCTTTTTTTCTATCTAAATACACCCAGAGTACACAAATAAACTGCAGAACTTCATCTCCTGCCTCTAGCCTGTACATCAAAGTAAGCTTGGCTTTTTCATTCGTTGCCAGACAAGAATTACCAGGTTTAATTAAGAATTAATAGGTGCCACCCATTGAGTTTAAAATGGTCCAGAATTCGGAATCCTTGGGCCCAGGAGATGCCATCATAGTCTTTATTCACAGCTCCACCCACTGAAGGAATTGCCTCCAGTTAGAAACCCAGAAGTCCCATCCATACTGTGAGCCAGAAACAGGTGCCTTTCTGCTCATTTAACCCTTCCCACATGTCACTGATTCAGAGGGAATGAAGATTCCTCAGTGGGGGGAGCAGAGAGGTGCCTGTGCATGATCCTGGCTGCAGATTCCTTTGGGAAGTCACAGAAAGGGGCACAATTTCCCAGCAGTGGTGTATTAAAAAGCATGTCACAGGAAGGATGTTAAAAGGTGAATTGTTTCAAACATCCCATTAATGCCAGTGCATGTTTTGCTGTGGATATTCAGGGCATGAGAGCTGGTGTTGGATGGTGTGGGACCACAGTTTGGGTTGCTCATGCTGAGCACGGGACTTTCTGTCTTTGAGGGATCTGAAACTAGTTAATGCATTTCCCTGTAGAAAGAAATGGGATAAAATTTTCCTGTCAAAGCCCAGGCAAGAACCTCTCACTCAGTAATGCAAACATTACCTGTTTTCCAAACAATTTAGGCCTTCTACCTGAAACAGGTGAGTTTTGGTAACATGCATAAAACTGTATCATCAAAATATATTTTTTAATGTCCATAGTGTTTCTGTGGCCATAACAATATTTTATTTAACAATAACACCAGTGTGTTGTTTTCAGTGGAAAAAAATCTCTGAAATGCACAGTGCAGCATCATGTCCTGAATTTCCTCTTAAAAATACTAAAAGAAATGAAATACCCCAATCCTGGAAAGGATTTTAAGGCCTTTTCATAAGAGAGGTCACACATTAGCAGAGTCATTCTTTTCCTGGGAAAAGAAATGACTTTTTTCTTTGTCTGGAGCACAGTTGGATATGAAGTGGGGGAAAGGGGGACAAGGATGGGGAAAGGGCAGCAGGGTGTGGCACCTGGATCCCAGTGGTTCCAGGGGCAGCAGAGCTCACTGTCATTATGAAACAGGGGCAAATCCTCCTCTCCCTGCAGAGAGGAGAAAATGCAGTGAGAGTGTTTGATCTGGTCCTGTAGAGACTCGTTTGAATAATACCAAAATTACAGCTCTGGTGGTTTTGGAGGGGCAGGATGAGGGATCTCCTTGGAGCCCTGCATTACTCAGAGGTTTGTGTTGTTGCAGAGACACAGGTCCAGCAGTGCCAGCTCACCCAGCTGCACGACAACCTCAGCCCCCAGTGCTTGGAGCTGTTGGAGCTCATTGGTGGTGGGAAGGGAAGGACAAAGAATTACCTGCCCTGGCAGTGAGGATTTCCCTGGATACTCTGCAAAGGGAAAGGAGTGCTTGTTGGACAGGAAAACGTGGGCAGGGTATTCCAGCCTTCATTTCAAGCAGGTGAAGTGAGAACTGGTGCTAATGAGCCTTTTGGGTGCTGTAGAGATGTAGACACATTGAGCTAAAACCTCTGTGGGTCAAGGAGGCTGAGCCCACTCATCCTGGATTACTGTGGAATGGAGAGGTTCTTGTTCTGACCTGGGCAAACTCCAGGGCTGGCAAGGGAAGCAAAATGAAGATTTTCTTTTCCTACTTTCCATTTTAATTTGCAAAAATGGTTTCCTAATTCTACTGAAAACCTTTGCTGGCTTTCAGTCTGACAGTCTGGGCTTGGACTGCACCAGGGTTCTTACAGAGGCACTCAGGTTTGGTTTGGAGTCTGGTGATGGCAGGTTAACCAGGTGATAATTAACAGTGTGGTGTCATGGGTGGGTTGTTCACTCAACCAGCCTGGATGTTTTCCTTCATTGTTGCAGGATTACTCATCACAGAAAAGCTGTTTTTGCTGAATTGCTACTGGGCAATTACAGCCATACAGGCAGAGGCCCTGATAAATATTGGTGGCCAGCTGCAAGGTGTGGGACACACCTGCTGCTCTCACAGCCTTTTCCCCCCTCTTCCCATGGAAAATGCAAAAGGATTTTGCAGCAGAGAGGCTGCAGAACAGAATTCCCGGTGCAGGGAATCCTTGCTAGAACAGGGATTCACTCAGATCACACAGGCTGGGGCATTTGGAAGCCCTTGCACCCATTTCCCATAAATTATGCTCCTGTTTTAAGTGCAGAGTTAATGAATGTTTGTGTCCTCTCCTGTGCTTGTGTATTCTCTGATTTCAAAGTGATACCCACCAAGAGAATGTGGTGGCCTGAGGAACCTGATAAAACTCTTTTCCTCATCTTTGGAGGTGTGTGACATTGCAGGTGCAACCTAATAAAATCTTCAGGCAAACTGGAATCAGCCTGTCAGAGCTCTGCTTTCTGCCTTCCAGTCCCTGTTGCTTTGGGAAGTTGACAAGAGTCCTATGAAGTGAAAGTGGAGTGAGGATCTTAATTAGAGACGTGGGAGGTCTGCCTGGCACATGTCCTGGAGACCCCTGGCTGGGAAGAACAAAGCTCCCATGGCAGTTTGCTGAGGAGGAGTGGGAAAGGGGCCTGTGGAAGCTCTAATTAGGGAGGTAATTAAGGGACAAGCTCTCTTTGGCGTGGAAGGATGTTTTATAGCTCCTGCTCGGTTTCTGACAAGTCTGCAGATGTCAAGTGTCGACACTGGTGTTTCAACACCCAGTTTGCTGTGGAGGGAACTGAGCTGTTGTGCAGCCAGCTGAAAAATGCCAGATAATGGCCTGTGCCTTGAGAAGCTCTTCGTGTGGGCAGGCTGGAGATCCCAAATGTTTGGGAAGATGAGCTGTTGCACATTTCCATTCGGTGCTGCAATCTATGCATTTTTTTATCACAAGAGTGTGCCAAGGGATCTGAAGGAGGGCTGGAACTAGAAAACAATTGCCATGGGAACTTGAAGCCTGTCTTTGGTGGAGTGATTAGAGGCTGTTTGAGGCTTCCAAAGAACTTCAAACAGAAGGCAAAGCAGGATACAGGGATAGAGCATGGATGTGGGTGCAAGCAGGAGTGGACAATCTCATCATTCTTCTCCATGTAGGTAGCAGGGACTGAGCCCTGCACTTGGGTTACAAGTCTTCTTTGAGAAAGTGATAACATACTGCTGTTAATAAATAGTAAAAACTTTCTGCATTGGGGGGGATTGGAAGAGCTGTTGCTTTCCCTCTTAACTGAGGGCTTGGATGTGACTTCTCCTGAGACAGCCTTGTTCTCTGCAGTATCACAGAGTCCTCTTTACACTTTCCTGGAGCAGATGCTGCTCTTCCCTTTCTGCTTTCGAGGCTTCTTTGGTTTTGTCTTTGATGTGCTTCTGTCCCTCAGGCAGGGCCTACTCTGTTGATAAAAGTCAAGGAGGACAAATCTTACCCTCCCAGGCTGTGCTTTATTGTCATCTCTGTGAGGCACTGAAAGGCTTTTGTCAGATGGTCCCAGTGACCTCTGCAATGCTCTAAGGAAGGAACAGGGGCAGGGGGTCAGCAGGGCAGAAAGTCCCTGGTCATTAGTGGGACAGGCATTGAACCAGAGCAGGGAATGATTCCTTTTGGGACTTAAAACTTGGATGCATGGCAGTGTTTTATGAATAAACTTATAATCCTGGCTTGTGAAAGTACTCACTCAATTATAATGATGTTTCCTGAGCTCCCCGCCCCCCAAATGATGCTGGCTAATATTAGAAAAACTTGGGAAAGGGAATTTTGTTTGGATAGAGACATTAGGAAAGCTTTTATGTATTTAAATGCACACCTTAATTACACAGGAAACCTTTCCTGTGGGTTCCAGGCTAACTGGTGCTGTGTGGAATGTATAGAACAGAGTTAAAACTGAAGTTTAAATGGCTGGTAAAGTGATTTTTAGCTACTGGGGCAGTGCATGGGAGCTTTTCTGTAACAATATCTAATTCAAGCAGCAAATGTGACGTTGAAGCCTTTTTTTTCTGTTTATAACAGAGAAGATACAGCTGGACAAAGGAAAGGGAAAAAATACAAACAGGAAGTATTAGTGGTATAGTGAGCTCTTCTCATCCAGTGCATAAATCAGGTTGTTCTGGAATATCCAGAAATCAGGATTGTTGTTTGAGGTTTTCTGTGCTGCTGGGACTGTCCACACCACACTCAGTGTGTTACTGCTGCTTTCCCAGGGCCTTCATCTGTACCTTCCTATTGACATCAGCTTCTCATGGCCTTTCATGGCTGTCTGATACCTTGTTTATGCCTCCTGCTTCTGCCTCAATCCAGCTGTGGCTTGTCCATAAACAGAGCCACAGGCAGGTGGAAAAAGTCAGGGAAAATACAAGGCAGGCAGGCCAGTGGCTTTTCCAGCTGTTGAGTGGCCTCAGGCTCTGCAAAGAGCTTGGTTTTGGCACGAGGATCCCCCTGCAGAGCTCCCATTGCCCTTCCCCTCTCCCTGCTAACACTGCCCTTGTGTTTGTTGGCAGCCCCTCGGATCAATGGGCACCCAAAGCTGGACAGGCACCGGGAGCACCCCCCTGGCTACGACAGCTCCTCCACCATGATGAGCAGTGAGCTGGAGTCCAGCAGCTTCATCGACTCCGAGGACGACGACAACACGAGCAGGTGGGGCATGGCCATGGGGCTGAGCTGGGAAAGGCACCCTGGCCTGAAGCAGGGAGGTGATGCTGCCCCTGGACTCCTCCAGTGCTCTGGCCCCTCAGTTTGGGAAGGTCATTGAGGTGCTGGAGCCAGGTCCAGGGAAGGGCGATGAGGCTGGTGAAGGGTCTGGAGAACAGTTCTGTGAGGAGCAGCTGAAGAAGCTGGTGGGGCTCAAGCCTGGAGAAGAGGAGGCTCAGGGGGGACCTTCTCACTCTCCACAACTCCCTGACAGGAGGTTGTAGCCAGGTAGGGGTTGGGCTCTGCTCCAGAGGGCACAGTCTTAAGCTGTGCCAAGGGAGGTTTAGGTTGGACATTGGGAAGACGTTCTTTGCAGAGAGAGGGTTTGGCCATTGCAATGGGCTGCCCAAGGAGGTGGTGGAGTCACCATCCCTGGAGGGGTTTGAGTCTGGATGTGGCACTCAGTGCCATGGTCTGGCTGACCAGGTGGTGTTGGCTCAAAGGTTGGATTTGATGATCTCAGAAGTCTTTTCCAACCCCGCTGATTCTGTGATTCTGTGCTCCATGCATCTCTTTCCAGGCACCCCTCTGTGCTTCTGGGCTTTTCTGCAACATGCTGACTGATGCCTTTCCTCCCTCCACCTTTTTTTTAAATTTACCTTTCATTTCTTTTCCCCCTGTTCCACGTGATCTGAGCACTGATAATTCATCAAGAACATCATGTTGTGTGTGATCTCTGCTCTAAGAATCAAGCTCAGTTGTTGGGTCACTGTCCAAGCTCTCTACAGCCACTGCTCCAAGAAAGAGAAAATTTCTGTTCCTGTCCTTTTAACAGCAAGAATGGTCACATTTTAAGATCAAAGCACTGTGCAACTGCCTACCTATTTATAAAGTAATGGTGTGAATATTATAATAAAATACCTTCAGCATAGGTTTCTAATAAGTGTGCACTTCACTAGAGCTGAATTATAAAGGAATTCCTGGATAATTGCATAGTCTGAGACCTGGGAGCAGTACAGGAATTCATAAAAGTGAGTGCTATTGCAAAGGCAGGCTGGCTTGCCATGTATTCATGGCTGCTTCTTCATTTCTTTATTTTTGGGCAGACAAAGAGAGGGTGAATTATTCCTTGCTTCTTGCAAAATACCTCTCCCTTTCAAGACACCCTTGTAAATCTCTAAAGATATTTCTGTTTTTCCATAAAAAGTTTATAAGCCAATAAATTTCTTGGATTTAAAATTTTTAAGGATGAAAAATTAATCAAAACAAATATCCTTCCCTTTCCTGGTAACATTCTCTGAACAGTGTCTGTTGTTCATCCTAGCGAGCTCTGAAAACCCATTACAGATTTCTGTGAATTGTCAGAGAACAAGATTGTTGAGCTTTGGTGGTTCCTAGAGATCTGCAACCTAAAACAAATAAGGTGCAGTGTGATATTCTTAAATTCTGGGTAGAATGGAAACAGCAAAGAGCAGCTTCTGGAGATACTGAACCACTTGATCTGTTGACAAACATGATCAGCTTATTGAACTTGGTGGATCTGTTTGGTCTTGCAGCTGGTCATGGCTTAAAGACCTGCTGAAGAACAGCAGTTCCTCCAAGTTCTGCTTTAAGGTCATGTGTTTCCAAAGGGCTGAAGGGGTAACTAAGTGAACATTGAAGATTTCATCCTGAATTAGTTTCAAGAACATATTTTGCAGTTACAGTGCAGTAGAAGATGCTCCTGCCCATGGCAGTGGGGTTGGAATGAGGTGATCTTTAAGGTCCTTTCTAACCCAAACCGTTCCATGACTCTGTGATGAAGTTCCCAACACCTGAAGATACAAAAAATTACCCTTCTGGATGTTTTATGCTTCACCTGGATGTTCCTGTGCATAAAGGGTTGGCAAGATCAGCAGTTAACCTGAATGCACCCCAAGCCTTCCTAAAGCCTTTAGGGCTTCTAGCCCTCCTCCCCTCCCTAAAAAACAAAGCCCACAAAAACAACAACAACAACAACCCTGCAGCTGATTTTGGGTTCTTGTAAATAAATTCACCATTTCCATGGCAGCAAGCAATGCAGCAGGGCAGGATGAGCAGAGGCAGGGTGGCCACTGAGGCACATCAGAGCAGACCCAGCTTGGGGTTTCTGTGTTAATAAAGCCCAACTTCCTGCGTCTGACCCGAGAAGAAAGAGATTCTTCGAAGCTGCTGCTCGGGCCGTTCCCTCTCGAGGCTGGGGCAGGAACTTTTGGCACAGGGAGCAGCTGCCAGGCCAGCTAGGCAGGAAGAACCACTCCATGGAATGCTCCGAGGTATGCTGTTGTGTTCCAGGGATGGGGCTCTCAGGCAGATGAGAGATTGTGCTGGCAGGGAGAAGTTTTGCTTCAGAGGCAAACAGCGAGCTGAGAATGCTCCCGAGCTGCTGGGGACAGCCTGGGGAGGAAGGGGGGAAGTCTGGTGAGTAACAGCTCAGGGACTCTGCTCCCAGATCCTGCTTTGGGGAGGAGATTGTGCAGGGAGGAGGCCACTGCGAGAAGAAATCAGATGGGAAGGGGATCCCTGGCTTGGGAGAGGCTGGAGGTTAAGGATGCTTTTCCCGGTGTTTGGCACTGGGTTATTTTTAACTTGGAGCGGTGCAGCAGAGTTGGGCAATTCCCAGCCCAAGGAAGACCTGTTGCATTCAGTTAAATGTTTTATTTTGGTGAATTGTCTCGTTCACAGGTATTGCAGGGCAGCAGAGAATGGCAGTGTGAGCATGATAATTTATTGCTTTTCAAAGGGTGATCTAATTGAATGTTCGTGTTGTTTGCAGGCAGGATTTTGAGTACAGGGTGACAGAGTGAACTTCACAGGGAAAGTCTTTCTGTCTTCTGTTAAGCAAATAGAGATCTAAGAGACAGGACATCTGTAGGATTATTGTCAGCAACTTGCAATTGGTATTCTCAGTGCAATGTAACTAAAATAATTCAATGCAAAAAATTATGTTGATGTCTGATTTAAGAAATTGGCATTAGTTCTTTTTTAAACTATCTGGATAAGCTTTCTTTAGCAAACATTAACTGTTCCCCTTTCTTTGGGGGGGTATAGATTGGTCAAATTATTATTATTTGAATTAATATTAGTTCTTTTAAAACTATATGGATAAACTTTCTTTAACAAATGTTAACTTTTCCCTTCCTTTGGGGGCTGTAGATTGGTCAAATTATTGTTATTATTGCTATTATTTAAAAAAATGTCTGCTGTGGAATTTATTAACCTTTGTGTTAGAAGTGCAGTCAGGATTTTGGGCAGTAGCCAGTGCAGGAAATTAATTGGTAGTGATGATTCCAGATTTGTTTTTCATCTTTGCACTTGATTTGTCTCTGAAGCTCAAATACACCATCTTGTCTTGCTCATCAAATTGCAATAATAACTTTTAACTCCATATTTCTGGGGATACTTCAGAGAGCAAAATATTATTATTGCTCATTAGAATAGGCTTGAGCTGTTGTTTGGCATCCAGATACTCCTAAAATATGAAAGATTCAGCAAGGATGCATTAAGGCTATGGATTTAATAGAAATTACAAGAAGAGATGGGGAAAATAGATGTGAATATATTTCTGCAGTGCCTTCTGATCATCAGTTTTGTGCAACTGATGTAGAGGCTGTTCTACCTCCTTTAGTTACTTCACTAAAATATTGTCTTTCTTGAACTAAACCTGAACTGGGACTTTTCTAAGGAGCTGTTTCCCATTTTCCCACTCTTAATACTGAGTAGAATAGAAAACATACCACGAGAATAAGAACCTCACTTTGCATGTATTCTCATCTGGTAAAAGAAGCTCAGAGATTTGCCAAGAAACTGCTTAATTTCAAAGAAAATTCTTGTCTCTAAGAGCAGGTTCACTGTGAGCCTTTGCTCAACTTCTTCTAAATTATTGTGTGTTGGAAAGTTTTGGCTGAATCCCACTGATGAGATATTCTGGGAGAGGAGAGGAGGAGAATGAATTTGGGGAGGAATTAGGGAAGGGGGAGAATATTGGTAGTCAAATATACGAGGAGGTTTCTGTGTCAGTCTTTGCTGGTGCTTTCAGAAAAGGTGGTGAATGTTGGCCAAGGCCAGTTTTGGGAGCTCTGGATCTGAGACCTTGGTATTTCTGCTCCTGCAAAGGCAAAGCCTCACAAACCCAGGTGCTTTGAGCTGTTTCCACAAACCGAGAATTATCCAGCTTGTGATCTCTTTGGAAAAATCCCACCTCTTGGCTCTTTCATTCACCCTGCTGGGAGGGGAAAAAAAGGAGTGTGTGAGGTTAACGTGCCTGGAATAGTTTTGGGAACTCAAAGGGAATGTCAGGAGATTCACACCCTGGGAGCAGTTCCAGCATCTGTAACACCCAGCTCGGTGTCCTCGGTGCAAACACCCCTCGCTCGTGCAAGGTGGGTTTCCCGTGGTCTCCTGACACCAAACTCCTGGCATCCAGTTTGGCTTGAGGTGTCCTCACATCCCTGCTTGTGGCTGGAATGTTGAAGGCAGGGACATGGAAACTGGGGGGGAAAAGCCTGGCACTGTTTGTTTTGTGACAGTGCCAGTCCAGTTACTTGCATTGTACAGGGTTGGATCTGTAAATCTTGGTTAAGGATGCAGCATTACTTTGTCTTTTTTCTTTTTTGCCATTCTTAACATAATAAATAGGGGAGAGGTGTCTCTGTGGTGCTGTAGTGATATCTGAGAAATCCAGGCTTTGTTCCAGGCTCCTGAAGTTAATTTGGGCAAATCCATTTATGTCTCTCTGTGGTCTCATTCCACTCTCTGCAGAATGAGAGTGATTAAAACTTGGAACTCTTAGGGGGACCTTAAGGATTTCTGTGTAGATGTGGCACATGGAGGTTCTACAAGTTTGAAGAGCCTATAAAAAACCCACCACAAAATAAAACTAACAAAATATGTGAAGGTAAATCATGTTTCTCTGTCACTATTTGGTAGTAGCTGTTCTCACTTGCTATTTTATTTCATTGAATTCAAGCCTCTGCCTTGGGTTCCTGTTAACAGTGGAAGAAAATACAGCACCAGGGCCAGACCCACAAAAATTGGCATCAAGAGTTGCACTCAGACTTGCTCCCAAAAGAAAGGAAACCAGTAAATTCTCCTCTAATCCCTGCCCTGCTTTAGCTGGAACCCTCTCCGTGCTGTCGGGAGCCGGCTGATGGTGTGGGCAGGGTTTCCTCTCTCCTGCCTTGGTGGGAATCAACCTTTCCCTGGCAGGGCAATACAAGTGGCTGAGGTGCCCAGGGGTGACCCCTTGCTGTCCTCTCCCCCAGGTTGAGTAGCTCCACGGAGCAGAGCACGTCCTCCCGCCTCATCCGCAAGCACAAACGCCGGAGGAGGAAACAAAGGATGCGGCAGATCGACAGGGTAAGCTTGGCACCATCCTCTTCCAGGGAGGTGATCCGTGATTTCTGAGGGTAGCTCTTGACTTAGCAAGGGATCCAGAACAGGTCTGTGCCTGTTGAATTCTTTGGAAAAGATCCCTGGACTTAAATCTCTGCATTTGAGGTTCTGCAGCACCAAAGTCAAATTTTTCTTCCTTTTACTGTTCAGTGATACAATTTCTTGTCTTTTCCAAGACCAGTCTCTGCAGGAGAAGGTCCATTATGCTACTGGCTGATGTGGGAATGGGTGTCAGATGCCTGGTGTATAAATCACTGAGACCTGCATTCTGCTGGAAGGAGAAATCTGAATTTACAGGAAATATCAACTCTTTTCTGTTGCCCTTTTCCGTGCCAGTCCTATGGCAGGAGGATGAGGGTGGCCCAAATGAGAGGCTCTGGAAGTAACTGTTCTGTTCCCCCAGAAATATCAGTCTTCACAGTTTGAAGAATAAACTCACATGTATTTTACCACAAGAACTGGGGTAGTGTTTGAGATCACCTTTGAGAAGCACATCTGTATTTAATTTTGGAGGCAGGGGAGAGTTTGTCTTCTCATTTCCTGACAGATCATGTTGTTCACTCCTCTCTTCAGGAAGGAGCTGTGGATGCAATAATTCACACTGCACTGGGCACTTTAGAGTTTAAATGTTTGCCTGTCGGTCACAGTCAGGAAGCAGAAATGATTCAAGGTGAAGTTCAGCTGAGAAACCTCAAAATAGGACCGTGCTCTGTGTGTTTGGTGAACAAATCTTTGGGGAAAATGCAGATTTCTTTGCCTTACAGATTCAAAATGAAGAATAATTTTGAGGAGGCCACAGTAGTTTCTGGATGCCTTCCAAATGGAAACCTTTTAATCAAATCCTGATGACTTAATCCTTAGTAGTTCTTTTGAGTGTCTTACTCTGAGCCCTTTAAAACCACGAGAATTCTCTGTTGTATTTTGCAGTCGTCTTCGTTCAGCAGCATCACTGATTCCACCATGTCCCTAAACATCATCACTGTCACACTCAACATGGGTAAGAGGATAAGCCATGCTTATTATGATGAATTTCAAGTGATAGAGATGTGTTTGGGGATGGTGGGGGAGCCTTTGGAGCCAGGAGAAAGCTCCTTGGTTTGAAAGGATGCCAGGTGGGCTAAAGGGAGTGGCAGCTGAGAGTTGCTGCTGTGGTGACTCTGCCTGGATTCCTGGTCCAGGGCTGGATAGTTCTCAGCCATTTGCACAAGCAGATCAGTGTTCTTTGCAGGGAAAGAGCTGGAACTCCAGGATAAGGAATGGTAATGGGTCAGACATTGTTAGGAGCAAGGGTAGAAGGGCACTGGAGCTTTGTGTTTCTGCTGCTCAGGTGTTTCATTGTTTAACCAGACAGAAACGTGCAGGGCTGCCAATTGACTGAGCACTTTCAGTAGCACCAAACCCTTCCTGCCACTCTGATTTGTGGCACCAACATTGCTCAGTGCTCACTGGGGGCCTGATCTCGAGCTGTGGACGTGTCTTTGCAGTGTTGTGTCTCTTGGTGGTTTATTGGAATGTCACTTTTCATTGTTCTCTATGAAAAACCAGTGTCTTTAGCAGTGTTTCCCTGAGGTGGCCAAGTAGGCACTGGCCATTAGGGCAACCTGAGGTCACTGTGAGTCAAACCTGGCCCAGCTCGGGTGTTGAGAGAGCTGAGTTCTCCAAGCTGAGGCAGCCTGGTGTTAACTCTTCGTTACTATTCCAACCACTCTGTTTGCTTTTGTCCCTCCCCAACCCTCCACTCCCTGTGCATTTAGAAAAGTACAATTTCCTGGGAATCAGCATTGTAGGACAGAGCAATGACCGGGGTGATGGTGGCATCTACATCGGCTCCATCATGAAAGGAGGGGCGGTGGCTGCGGACGGCCGGATCGAGCCAGGGGACATGCTTCTGCAGGTTGGTCTGTGCCCCAAAACACCCTGCTGCTGCCTTCTGCAGGGCTGGCCCAGCTCAGACATCCCACCAGGCCCCTGGCCTTCCAGGGAGCAGTTGACAGAATTCACTCAGACTCAGAGAAATGTGCCCCAAAGACTGTTCTCGGTAATTCTTTGTTGAGACGTGCTCTGAGAAACAGCATTTCTGCAGCTGCTCAAGGGAGTGGAAACAGTTACAAGGCAAATAAATTGAGAAACAAATAATTGAAATGGCTTTAACTTTGCTGTCCCAAAGCCTGAGCTCTGCTTTCTGCACCGTTGCAGGTGAATGATGTCAATTTTGAGAACATGAGCAATGACGATGCAGTTCGGGTTCTACGGGAAATAGTCTCCAAACCAGGGTGAGCATATTGCAAAGCCTCTTGCTGTTTGCCCTCCATGGGCACTTACTGGACTGGGGCAAACCTCAGGGAAATCAGCATTTTCATCTCCATTAAGAACCAGCAGGACTGATCCCAGCTCTGAAGTTCTCAATGTGATGATGAGTAGGTGAGATTGGTTTCAGTGTCCCAGCCAAAACCAACACAAATGAGGAGTTGCCTGGTTTCAGCAGCACTATTTGTTTGTGTGCTGAGCATTTTATTATCTCAAGAGCTGATCATTCAGCAGATTTCCCCACTAGTGCTCATCATCTGTGCAAAACCAGAAACATCCTGATGCTGGTTCATATGGAAAATATTTCAGTGTGCGTCTCAAAAACATCCTCAGAATGTGCTTGACAACTGTTGGACAGGAATAAGTTTGTTTCACGTAGTTCTTGTAGCAGTTCCAACTCTGCAGGAAGGTTAAGAGTCATCCTTGTCTGTTCTTTCTTTCTTCCTAGACCTATCAGCCTAACAGTAGCCAAATGCTGGGACCCCACTCCCAGGAGTTATTTCACCATCCCCAGGGGTGAGTACCCATTTGGGCTCTTTGCTGGCTTCCTGTGGAGCCCTCAGGGTCTAAAATATCTTCACCTACTTTGCCATCCAGCAAATTTCCATTCCCTGCAAATTCAGTTCTTTAAGATTTGGTTATAATGTTTGTTTGCTATTATTTTGGGAGGCAGGGGTTTAAGTCCCTTTCTGAGACTCCAGTGCCCACTGAATGCCTGGGAGTTTTTATTTTGATTCACATGGCTTTGGACCAAGCTGTGAACCTTTTGGAGGGTAAATCCTCATGATCTTAACATTACAATTGATAGGAAGTTTGGAGGATAACCATACAGAAGTGTTAGAAAGCCTCATTTTGTCACATGTACACTTCTTAGAATTTAAACTTAGTATCTTTAAAGTTTGAGGCAAACAACAGAGATATAAGTAATTAATACTGAAATACATATTAATATATAATGTATACAATAAAACATTAATGTAGTATTGACATATATATTCATAGACATAAATAGTCTTGAAACTATCTCGTTTTACAACTTGTGTCTTAATAAACCTTTCAGTAGCAATAAAAGCTCTGTGCTCATGTGACAAACACAGCTGCCTCCTACTGGTGAGGGCTGTGCTTGTCATGGTGAGCCCAGTTTGTTCCCAGTCAGGGCTGTGCTTGTCATGGTGAGCCCAGTTTGTTCC
>JAWWEW010000054.1:5676812-5701910 GCA_035583185.1 Anabacerthia variegaticeps
GAGTTTATGATGCTGAGCCCAGTTTCTTCCCAGTAAGGGCTGAGTTTATGATGCTGAGCCCAGTTTCTTCCCAGTAAAGGCTGAGTTTATGATGCTGAGCCCAGTTTGTTCCCAGTGAGGGCTGAGTTTATGATGCTGAGCCCGGTTTGTTCCCAATAAGGACTGAGTTTATGATGCTGAGCCCGGTTTGTTCCCAGTCTGAAGACGAGCATGCCATTATCCTTTGAACTGACTACCCCAGCCCGGGGCACACCATGGGAGCATGGACTCCTTGGGGAAACCACCCTGCCCCCTGTGCCTGCAGTGTGTGCTGACCTGTGTGTGTCTCTCCCTGCCCTTGTCGTGCAGCTGAACCGGTGCGGCCCATCGACCCCGCGGCCTGGATCTCTCATACCACAGCCATGACGGGAGCGTACCCCCGTTACGGTATGAGCCCCTCCATGAGCATCACCACATCTACCAGCTCCTCACTAACAAGCTCAATTCCCGAGTCGGAAAGTAAGTCACCCTGCGGCCAGCCCAGGGCAGGGGGGTGCCCCAGCTGTGCCCAGCTGTGCCCCAGCTGTGCCCCAAGCCCAGCCCGGAGCACGATGAGAGCGGCAGCCAGCACGCAGCCCTTGAATGCCTTTTCTTACACTTGAGATTCCCCGTGGGGAGCAGGAAATCTTTGTTCCTAAAGGTTAACACGGAGGTGTTTGGTCAGGGGGTCACTCTCGGGAAGAAGAAGGTTCTGGTCGCTTTTGAATGTCCCTATTTTAAAGGCACAGGTCAGGCTTTCAGATTTACCCCTCAAGGGGGATGTGGGAGCTCCCTCTTTGCATTTGACTGGTTTTTTAATAGATTTAAATAGTTTCCTTCAGATAGGTGTCACTGGTTAGTAATGTTAGTGTGCCATTTAGGAAATCATCTAGTAAGCCTTCCCCTGATGTTCCCATGGCCTTCTTTTATACTTTTTTTATACTTTTAGAATTTATTGAACAAAGGAAAAACAAATTTAATGTCCCCATGTGAAATTATGATTGGAGTTCAATCTTCTTGCCTGGTTTTTTCCTGTGGCAGTCTCTAAATTAGCCCTATGCACATAACCAAGAGACTGTCATGGTGCCTTATCTTGGAAATACTTCTTTAAGGAGCGTTAACTCTTCCTTTCTTTTACACAAAACAACACCTTAAAGGTTTTAAAGACCAATGTGGGTTTCATTATAAAATCTCTTAGATTTTGTAAGTTCATATTTCCTGAAATTACACCTTACCTTGGAATTGAAAGGGAAGGTGTGGTAGCTCAGCACCTCTTTAGATCTCAGGCAGCACCACTGAGGGGAAATACATCTGCAGCAGAAAGCAAGTGACCCCCTTCCCTGGTGGCTGCTTTATCCTGAGATGTGTTTTCAGCCTTACAGGTCCTGCAGATTGCTGGAATCAGATGTATCTGCTGGTTGCTGTCAAACAAATGTTTGTCCTCAGCATTCCTCTTGATCCCTGTATTCTGTGCCTTGATTATGGTGCTGTGATTGGGAAGTGGGGAACAGCCACCCCCTCAATCACGCTCTGAAAATAAAGGTATTTGGGAGCAGAACCACATTTCTGGAGACAGCTTCTCATTTCTGTGCCAGTGACTTACAGAGTCTCCTCTTTGGAGTGCAAGAAAATGGGGAGCACCCCTGACCTTCATTGTGACCTTCTGCTTAAGTCCCTTCCCTCAGCCCAGCCCTGGGACCTGCCCCAAGCAGGGCAGCAGCACCAAGAGCACCTGGGGGAACTTCCCACACTTCCCTGAGTCTTGTCCAAAGTGGAGCATTTCAGGTGCCTCCTAGAATTTTCTATATTTTTGCAGCAACCAGAACTTAGAAAATACTGGTGACCATTTGGCCATTGTTGTCCTTTATATGCAGGTCTCTGAGAAAATACAATTTATTGCTCCCCACATACTTTACTTGAATGTTAGTTTGTTGGGTTTTGTTTTTCCCCAAGCAAACATGTTGCTTTTTGCCACTAACCAAACTAACTTAAAGCCAAAGCCAAATTTTAGTGTTTATTCAAAGTCTGTAAGTATTGAAGCTGCATGCATAGCTGGTCTGGGGTGTTTTCATGCATATTGGCAGTGCATGTTTGGAAAGAAGCATTTTCAGTTTTCATTGTTTCACTCTTGCTGTACCTTCTATCAAAATTCTGGGTGGCTGGAAAAGGACAAAATTGGTTCCCTTGTGCTTTTGAAAGGTGGGTGACATGGGGAGGAGGGAGGGGAGGAGGGTTTCTGGATTCCTGCTGGAGAAGGGCCTGGGCTGCAAACACAGACACGCATTCCATGTGAATTTTCTGGCGCTGGAAGATGGGACAGGAAGGAGGACAGGGGGCTGTATCCAAGGAGCAGTTGTGTTCTGTAGGGCAGGATAACTGAGTTCTGCACTCAACCCAAGGCAGCTCAGGCATTCCTGGCCCCACAGTCCCCCTCTGGGCTTCAGTATCAGGTGCCACTTTGGCTCTGTGTGTGGCAAAGAAGGAGTTTCTGGATTCCCACAGTAGGAACCTCAGTTCATCAGGGTCAATGTCAGCCCTCTTATTCTGATTTCAATATAAAAATGGATCAGGGAAGGTGAAGCCTCTGAGGATCCAGCTGTGCCCAGGAGTGTGAAACAGGAATGGAGCAGGAATGTGGAGGATTTGGGAGCTTTTTAAAAGTGTCCTACAAGAAGGATGCAGGGCAAGGTAGTGCTGGGTGGAGTGACTTGTTCACTTGTAAGGCTCCAGCACTGGGATCTTGGGAAGTGTTTTTTTGGAGGAAAACCACTTGCCTTTCTCCTCATGATGGAAGATTTCTCATTTCAATTATTCCCAAGAATGCTGATGTCCAAGTCTTAAAAAGGAAAAGAGGGATATTGGTTGTGATAGGGCTGTCCTTCTCCTCCATGCAGATGGGTTATTTCTGAGAATTAACCCAAAAGTTAAAGAACAAGCCAAAAAAACCTTTTCTCCCAGAGTTTTGCATACAATGCACTGGTCCCTTGGATGGGAAGGGCTGTTCATGGCCAAGTGAAATGGGAAGTGCTGGTCACAGAACAACCTGAGTTTCCTTTTCTGCCACTCTCAGTGTGGATTCACAGAGTGCAGCTCTGACCTGGGGCTGGGCTGTGACATCAGGACACGTGGAGGGCTCAGCATTTCATTGTAATTGTTGGCACTGAGCACAAAATCTAAAGCTTTGGTACAAATGCTGTCATTTATGCTGTGGTTGAGGGTGCATTTGGGAACCTTTGTGTGTTTTTTTGCACCTCTTGGTAAAACTGTGTCTTTGTTTCGTCCAAACTGGGAGCTGAGAAGCTCTTTTGAGGCTCAGTTCGTTTCAAAGCAGCCTGTAACCTCTCTTCCTTTTAGAATTAGAAGAATCTCCCTTAACTGTGAAGAGTGACATGGCTACTATTGTCAAGGTTATGCAGCTGCCAGACTCAGGCCTTGAAATTCGGGACAGGATGTGGTTAAAAATCACCATCTCCAATGCAGTGATAGGTAAGCAGATCCTATCTGGGGGAGGGGAAAAAAACCCAGTGACTTTATGGAAGTAGATTCTAGAAACTACCTTTATATGAATTTATTTTTTTTCCTGTCTATGACTTCTTAAATTCCCTTGACGTGGTATTTATGAACAGCTCTAAATAGTGATAATAGTGATAGGAAATAACTCAATAACTTTTGTTTGAGCTTGGACAGCCAAAACTGCTGCACATTTCTCATGCCCGCACAGAGCTGGTTCTTAATCCCTGGTTTTGTATCTTGGGTTTTCAGGTGGCTCTAGCAATCTGCCTAAATTCAGCAGAGCAACCCACCTTGGAATTCCAGTTCCAGGCAGTCACACAACCTTAATAAAACATCTTAATTAGATTTAAAATTACCCCAACTGTGACCTGAGCTGGACTAATGTTTAGTTAGTCAGTGTAGGTCATAGTTACTTGTTGCTGAGGAAGGCATTGGAGCACAAGTGTTTGGACAACTTAACATCTGCCTCTTTAGGTGGATGACTTTCCCAATCACTTCTTGTCTGGAAATGCCATGTCATTTCCCTGGAAGACTTGAACAATGTGTGTCAATGAAATGTTCTGTGTGTGTATTTGGTGTCCAAGTGGATGAGTTTGGCTCAGATGATCCCGTGCCTCCTCTTCCTGGTCTCACTTTAGGAGCAGATGTGGTTGACTGGCTTTACACACACGTAGAAGGCTTCAAAGACCGGCGGGAGGCGAGAAAATACGCCAGCAGCATGTTAAAACACGGCTACCTCAGGCACACTGTGAACAAAATCACCTTCTCAGAGCAGTGCTATTACGTCTTTGGAGACCTCTGTGGCAGTAAGTTCCCCTCTGGGAAGGGCAGGGCTCTGTGTGTGTCCCCTGTGCTCCCAGCATGCACAGAGGGGTGTCCTCAACACGAGGCAGAACTTCTTTCCATGGGGGATGGCAGAGCACTGGAACAGCTGCCAGGGGAGGGCATGGAGTTGGCAAGGTGGTGTTGGGTCAGAGGTTGGACTCGATGACCTCAGAGGTATTTTCCAACCGAGCTGATTCTGTGATTCTGAGTCTCCCTCTCTGGAGATATTCCAGACCCACGTGGACACATCCTGTGTCACCTGCCCCAGAGATCCCTTGCAACCCTGACTGTTGTGGGATTCTCTGAGTTCTGGGGGGTTTCACAAGTGGGTGTTCCAGAACAGACTGTTGGTCTGAAGTTGTGTGACAAGTGGTTGATGCTTCCTGTTAGACTGGGAATTAGAGCCCTTGGAGGAGAAGGATGAACCCCTTGAGTGGGGCATTGCATTGAGGCTCAAGAAAGCAGGATTTTTTCTGCTGATGCCACAGACTTGTCAGTCAGGCTCAGTTTCCAGTCTGTGAAAGGGGGATTTTCTTACATCTCCATTTCCTTCACCCCTTCTCTCCTCTGCAGATCTGGCTGCACTGAACCTGAACAACGGTTCCAGCGGCGCCTCGGATCAGGACACCCTCGCTCCACTCCCACATCCTGCTGCTCCCTGGCCACTGGGCCAAGGGTACCCCTACCAGTATCCTCTGCCCCCTCCATGCTTTCCACCAGCATACCAAGACCCAGGCTTTAGCTATGGCAGTGGCAGTGCAGGCAGCCAGCAAAGTGAAGGTAGGATGCTTAATCCGGGCTTTATTTCCCTACCTGTCATTATCCCGATCCATTTGCTTGAGTTCCTTTGTTCTGTCTGTGCCTGTCTCGTGGTTTTGTTTGCTCCCTGCATGGGTTTTGTGCAAGAGCACTTGATCAGAGGTCTTTGTGCCTGTGCTGGAGTGGGCTTTCAGCTCTGTATGGGAAGTGCCAGCCATGCTTTATCTGAGTCAGGAATTGCCAGCTGATGTTGCTGGAAATCAGGCCATTCCTTCACTGATGGAACAGGGATTAGAACCAAGGTGCTCTTGGCTTTCACTTCAGTGCTCAGTACCAAAGGAAAATCCCATTCTTTGCTTGCATGAGGCAAGTGGGAGGTGGCCAGCCAGAGGTCTACAGGGCTGAAACACTGCTCACAGGGAGGAGAGTCTCTTTTGTCATATGTGACAGGGCAAAACAGAGAATGCTGCATGGATTAAAGACCTGACCTCCTCCTTTCCTGCCCTAGCATGGTTTTGTAAGTAATTTTTAACCTTAGTAAACACAAGTTACGTGTTTTTGGCTGTACAGATACTATTTTTTAGTTTCTTTTTTAAAAATCCCTTCCAGAGCGAGTTTTGCTTTTGGAAACGCTGCCAGTAAAGAAAGGGTGAGGATTCTCTGTGTTTTTACAGTGAACATCCAGTAACTTGGATCTAACCTAGCCCTGTTTACCACAGCCAGTTAGATCTACAAAACTGCACAAAGAATTTCCTAACAGGAGCTTGCTCACAAGATTTTAGCTCTGTTGCTTCTCACCTTCTCTCAAAATAAGTTCAGTGAGAAAGCTCACAGTGGTATCCAGATATTTCAGAACTGATTGCACTGGAAGGAACACGGGGGTGGTTTTTGGCAGCTGATCCTTTGGGCAGTAGGAATTTGCTCTCTGCTGCTGGAATAGGAAAGGAATGGTGTCTTATCCATGCTGTGTCACTGCCTATCGAGGGCCTCACAAAAGGTGCCAATTTTGCAAGGTTTCAACGCTTTCCTTGTTCTTCTTTTGGAAACTACACTTCTGTGTTGTTTCTTGGTTTGTAACTGTTATTCCCTTGTTTTGTTCTGAGCAAGCATTAGACTGAAGGATTCCTAGAGGAATGGCTGACTCTAGGGGATTGGTAAGCTTCAAATGCCTCCATAACAAATTCACAGCATGACCATTTAGACTCTTGTGACCCAAATGTTTAGCTGTATTTTTTTTTTCCTTTTTATTTTGATTTCTTTTTGGTTGTCTTGGACACTCAACCTGTCTCAGTGCACAGTAGTGCAGTAGTGTGACATTGGCATATCAACCTGTCTGGCCCCTGTGTGACTGTGCTGCAGCAGCTCAGAGGGGGTGGCACCAGGTACCTCACTGTCAGCTCAGCTGGGACAACCCTGTCACCAGGCTCTTCAAAAAGAAAGAAATAGTCCCTGCTCCTGATTCATTAGTCTGCTGTCACTCCCATGGCTTGGATTTATCTGCCAGTGCCCTTCCAATGCTCATTTAGTGAAAGACACTTGGTGGCCAGATGTCTCAGGCAGGTGCTGAGAGTGCTGGGACACAAATACAGAATATTAGAATATTAGAACTGGGTTTCTTAGGAACTCTCTCTTTCATCTGCAGTGTTAGATGCTAACAATCAGCACACACCACTTCAGAGTGCCAGGCTGAGAGCACTAAGAACTTAAAGCCCGGGGAGTTTGTGGTGTTTTCCAGCTCTGGTACTCTGCAGGGGTTGTTGCTCACACCTTCCCCCTGCACACACCAGGTCAGCCTGTCAGCTGGAGCAGGCAGGGGGTGGTGGTCACCTGGAGCTCCAAATCAGTCTGGTTTTCCAGTGGCTCATTCACACTCAAAAGCTGGTCCTCTGTTCTGCTGCATGGGGATCCTTTTTGGGAAGCCCATCTTGCACTAAGGAGGCAGGAAGTTAATGAGATGTTCCTTGGGTTGTTTTGTTGGGGTTTTTTTTTTTAAAAATAATTAACTGAGGGCTGTGACCTGACATCATCCTAGCCTGTCTCTCCCGGGAACAGAGCAAGACCTTCAACTGCTGTATAAAATTAGCTCTGATGTTTAGTGAAGCTTGTTTGTGACACCAACTCAGCTGATGCTCCAGAGGCAATAGTTTTCCCAAGATGATTTAGTGGCCTCTCCTGGGAACATCCTCCTCGTTACTGATTGATAGTAGAACACTTCAACAAATAACTGTTGTTGAAAGAATTCTCCAACAACAGAACACCGTAGTGGGGAATTTTAAAAGAATCTCCCCGCTGAAGCAGAACCCCAGGGATTTGGCCCTGAGTGTCAGTGTGCCCAGTGAGACCAAGGATGACAGGGAAGGCAAAGGAGTTTCTCTTGGAAAAGGTAGAAGGCAGCCAAGCAGAGACAGTTACAATCAGACTGAACCTCATTTGCTTGAGTCGGACCCCAAATACCCAACTTGCCCTTCCATTCCTGCTGGTGGGGTGGGTGCATTCCAGCCGGGAGCTGCATTTGTAGCTGCTGCTTTCACTGTGCAAGCCCTGAGGTGTCTGCGTGTCCCTGTGCATGGCACCACCTTGTCAGCCTCGTCCCACTGACCCTCATTGCTCCCCTCCACGAGCCGCCACCACCACCACGGACAACCCCATGACCTTGCTTCTCCTCCTCTTCTCCCCTCGGCGGGGTGCAGGGAGCAAGAGCAGCGGCTCGAACCGGAGCACCAGCGAGAACAGCAGGAGAGCAGTGGGCAGGGAGAAGGAGCGCAAGTCGGGGGGCAGCGGCAGCGAGTCGGAGCACACGGCGCGGAGCGGCGGCGGCAGCACCGCCCGCCGGGACCCCCGGCCCTCCAGCCAGCTGAGCCAGCGCAGCCACGGCTCCCACAGCGACAGAAGCCACCACAGCCACCACTCCTACGGGCCACCCGGGGTGCCCCCTCTCTACAGCCTGCCCAAGCTGGGCTCCAAAGTGTACGGCACCAGCGGGCCGCCCGGAGGGCCCCCCGTGCGCGAACTGAGCGCCGTCCCCCCGGAGCTCACCGGGAGCCGCCAGTCCTTCCAGAAGGCCATGGGCAACCCTTGTGAGTTCTTCGTAGACATCATGTGAGAGGAAGTGCCTTCAGACTCTGCTCGTGGGGAAGGGGAGGTGGTTGGGGTTTGGTTTTTTTTGTTGGTGGGTGGGTGGGTGTTGTTGTCAAACAGTGGAAGAGACTTGGCTGGTCTTGCATGTCACACCTTCCCGTGTGCAAAGTGTGTTGCAGAAAAACAAGAAAATGAAAGAAAAAATACAAAAAAAAAGAAAACAACAAAAAAAAAAAGAAAATCCCTCCGCAAAAATGAACAACAACAACAAAATCTCCCGGGATTGTTAAATATCAGCAAATCGATGGCATCTTTTCTTTATCCTTTCTTTTTCCTTCCCCTCCCTCTTGTTTTGGATTGTGAATGGCTGGTGTATATTCACATCTTAACGAGCTTTGGTCATTGTGGCACCTACTTCGATGCAACTGGTGTATCCTTTTGGCTGATTCAAGGACTATTATTTCCCATGACTTCTAAATTTCCGATAATGCATAGGAGCACTTTTATTTTTCCCTGCTTTTTCTCTTCCAAGGAAAAAACGACCATTGGCTGGTATCTGTGATACTGCCTTGGAATGCTGTTCTTGGATGCATCCATAGCACTGAGCAGACGTGGCACCCACCAGTGCACAGGCAGCACGTGCTTGGAAAGGAGCAGGATCAAACCAAGTGGAAAACAGACTTGTGGCTACCTTCTGCTGACTAGGGAGTATAAATCAATCTTTCTTTCTTTTGGTTCTGTTTTTAGATACTATTCTGTCAAGGGAGTGCTGGAATCTTGCTACTGTATGTGTTCATTGTGCAGAACTTGTGAAGTTACTTCCCTCAGTACCACAATAGTGACTTTGTAGCTGCAGTCGCTTCCTGGGCATTTCTGTGGCACCCCTGCTGGCAGATGTGGCTGTTCCTTGTGGATGTGCACTTGCTTACAGGTTGGAAAAGGTATTCCCACAGAAACAGGACAACTGCTGCCATGCAATTCTGTTAGTGTAGCTGCAGCTTTTCCCCTTTTGAAGGGGATGTTTATCCCAGTCCAGCAGAGCTGTAGGTAAATCCTGGCTCCCCCTGGGATGTGGCTCTTCCTTTGGATCACCTGTTGTTCTCTTCTTCATTCCTGAGCAGCATCTCTGCCTAATCCCACTTGCAGTGTTACCCAGGGGAACATTTCTGAGCACAGACAGGGGCTGGCTGTGGGCAGAGAGGTGTGAGGGTGTTGTGAGAACAGCTCACAAATGGTACAGGGAATGAGTCCTTACACCTGACCCCCAGTGAGGTCCTCGCTGGAGCTCCTGCTGAGGAGCTTTGACTGAAGCAGCTGCTGTTGTACCTCCCCAGGATTTCATTTCTGTGGATTCCCTGCTCTAGGGCTGTGGGCACTCAATAAAGTAAGTCCAGGAACCTTCAGTGATGCTTAAGAAGCTTTTCTAAGGTATCAGGAGGGTATGGTGAGAGCACACCCCACACTCTGCCACGGTGGCTCATTTAATGGGACACACGTGGGGAGCTGCAGCCACTTAGTGGCGTTTGGCCATGGGGCCATGCCTCAGTTAAATCCTCTTTTGTGAGATCCCTGCTGCTGGCAGGTCTCAGGACAGGTGCTTTAAAGTCAGTCTTGACACTATAGAAGCATTTTTTCACTGGTAAGAAGCTTCTTTTTGGTTTGCTCCATGCTTTGTGGGGAGCGTGAACATCCGGGATGAATGTCAAAGAGAACATCTTTCTCAGTGTATACACACAGGTCCATGGCCATTTGTCACCCTGAAAAATGACTCTTCCAATTCTCCATTTTGGATGTTTTTCGTTCTGACAGGTTTTTTTCCCTTCTCTCCAGGTCTGTGTGCAAACACATCCCTTTGTCAAAGTCCGAGGAACAATTCCAAATGTCTGTGTGAATTGGAGACTCCAGTCTCTCCTTCAAAAGGGAGCCAGGCATTTGGGAAACTGTGTGTCCCTCAGATGAGGTGCCCCCTTACTGGGCTCCTAAACTGGTTTTCTTTACAAAAACCTCCCGAAAAGCTGCTTAGTGTTTCTGAAGGCAGTGCTTTCATCATCATCATCATCCCTCCCCTGGGCTGGCAGGGATTGCCACGTGGGTGATGGCTTCTCCAGAAGAGTGGCACTGCCCAGAGCTTGGCTGGGCAACAGTACCTTTCTTTTCCTTTCCTCCTCCCAGTTACACAGCAAAGATGCTGAACCTGACTTGGTAACCTACTTTGAAAGATTGACATTTAAAGCAATGAAGTAAATCAGGGTAAAATAATGGTGTAATTCTGCTATGTCTCCAGGAGACACTGTTAAGGAGTCTGTGACTTTACTGACAATCACTAGTGGTTCTACTTTTAAATTAATTTAAACTTTTCTGGTCGCTTATATATATTGATTTTTCTGGCCCGCTCTGTCTTAAGGCAGAACTTAGAGGGCTGGAAGAAAAGACTCTCATTTTAATATTTCCAAAAGGGATTAAAGCTGGGGGCTGAGCTTTCACCCATGGAAGAAACATGTTTAATTTCCTTATGTCTTTCCAAGAGTTGCAGTTTACACACCTGCTGGGTTGTTTTTTTGGGGTTTTTTTGTTTGGTTTTTTTTTTTTTTGGTCTTGTTGTTATGCTGTTGGCAGAAACTGTTCTGTGTCTTGCTGGTCTTTGCTGCTATGTTGAAATGACTGTGTTATAAACTTGTGTGTTTGTGGGTCACTCTGGAATGAGGCTGAAAATCCATAACATGTGGGAAAGCATTTGTCTGCTGAGGAATTCAGGCTGCAGCAGCTTCACCCCCAGGAGGCTCTGGGTGTGCTGCCAGCTGTGCTTGGTGCTGGTCCTCGAGGAACCTGCTGTTTCCAGAGAGAGCAGGAGGGTGGCAATCCCCTCTGTGGACAGTGCAATATGTGATGGCCACTGTGTGTAAAAGAAACCCCTGATTTCCCCCCTTAGTGTCCAGTGGAGAGGGCTGAGTGGGAGCTCAGGCCTGAGTCTTTGCTAGACCCGAAGAATGTTCAGAAGTGAACGAAGACAGGACATTTCCCAAATCCCAGCCTTGGCTTTCAATGCATGTGCATGTGTTTTTCCACCAAGGGGGCCTTGGGACCTGCCTGTGCAAGTTTGGGCTGTTGGGCACAGCATTCCCTGCAGGAACACGTGCCCCTGATGCCAGTGAAGCTGCTCACAGTGGGAAGTGCTGTGCCAGGGGGAAGGAATTTTGGAGGCTGGAGTGCTGCAGCCCCATCTTTTTCTCTCACCAGGGCCTCAGATTTATCCCTGATTTCCTGTCAGTGACCGGGCTCAGACCTGTGGCTCCGGCTCCAGTGAGAGGTTTGCTGTGCAGGGCATTGAAACAACCTCAAAACAGGAGCCTTATGTGGTTGACATTTTTATTCTGGAATTGAGACCCTCGACTGAGCTTAATGCTCACACATCCCTGCCAACAGATTTGACAGCAGGTTTGTCTGGGGGATCGTGGAAAACCATGAGGAAACACTTGGGGGTGACATCTCCTACCCAAAGGAGGCAGGATCTGTAGGGGTAGTGTATTAACTCTGAGGAGTAAGTATTTTTGGCAAATAGTCTTAAAAGCACTGCTATTGTCTTTTACCTCCTGTTAATAAATCTCCTTTTCCAAGGTAACAGTCCCCTGGACACTTTATCCAAAGGTTTATTGGATGGCAAGCAATGATGCACAGACATTGACTTTTGCTGTTATTTTTGTTCTCTTCAAATGGGCAGTCCCCTCCTGAGACTTGACAGCTCATGAGTTGATGTAATTGTTTTTGTTTTGCATTTAACTGGATTGTAATAAGATTGACTTAAAATTATTAATTCTAATCAGTGATTAGAAATACATGTAAAGAATTTTATGTACAGTAGAGGAACAAAGTTACATGATTTTAAATAATGAAAATCCAGACTATCACCTATCCTAGAATTGGTTCTACTCAAAGAGTGACCTCTTATTAGCATGGACTGCACTGTTCCTGTTAAATGTCTATTGCATAATTGAATTCTTTTTTTGTAGATATTGTATTAAAACCCAAGTGTCTGTATAGTTAATATATAGCTGCTTATGTGTAAATGCTATTTTAAACACTAAAAAGCTTTTAATTTTATGTGATAAATGCAGTGTATGTCTTCAGTTCTTTTCACTATTGCATTTGGTCTTTTATTCAAGACCAATGGAATGCTGGTTGAATTCTACTCTTATTTTTCCCCAAGCCACACTGAAGTTTTGTCCTCTCAACAGAAGATGGTTCAGGAGGTCCTGGTAGGCAGGTGGGAGTTCTTTGAGCTCCAGAGAGCTGCAGGAAACATCCTGTTCCCCAGACAGGAGCTGGGACAAGTTTTCCTGCCTGCAGCCCCAGGAGATGAATGTGCAGGTAACACCCATCAGTGTATCCAGCTGTTCCATGTGAATATTCCTCATTCCTGGACTCTCCAAGGTAGGATCATTAGGACACCACTTTACTCTGGTCAGCATTAAAGCACAGGGTGTTTGTCAGGCAATACAGGGACACTCAGGCTCCCTGTAGGGTCTGAGGGGTCAGTTGGGCTCAGTGATTTAAAGATCTTTTCCATCCTGAGTGATTTTTATATATAAAGGACAACCCCAGGCTGAGGAGGCAGATTCTCTCTTCCCAGCTGGCAGAGATCAAACAGCAAAGGGAAAGCAAAATATTGTTTAAATACCATAAATTCCAGCCAGCATTTCCCAGGGAGGGCAATATTAAATGATCAGAATTAGGTGACTGTTAAATGACCAGAATTTTGGCTGTGCTCCTGCAGCCTTTCACTGCTGGCTGATGGACTCCAGCTGACCCAGAGGGAATTGTCTGCAGGTGACTGGAGCTGCTGGAACAATTTAATCAGCTGCTTTTCCCTCCTTCCCTCTTCCCCTAAAAGAAAATTAAGTCTGTTTTGGCTCTAGCTGTGATCAGAGCTGGCTTTCTGGCTGCTGCCAGTAAGAGAAGCAATAGGGGTAAATGGGTTTTTTTCCTTCTCTGTATGTGGAATGATGCTCAAAAGTTCCTTAGTGCTTCTCTGCTGTGGAATCAGCCCTGGAGCAAGGAGTGCTGAGAGTCTCAGATGCAACAACGTGTTGGTGAAGACTTGCTGCAGGAACAAGGACTCCAGGCTTCAGGTCAGATTTTCGGTATTTTTAATCACACAGGAGTAATTTTATATGCAGGTGATCCCAAAAATCTGGGACAAGTAGCTTGGCAGTGCACCAGAAAGTCCTTTTCTTGAGAATGAAAATATTCACTGTTTTTTTATGCTCATTTGTTTGCAGATTCTTAAATTGAGCTGAACTAATGAGTTAATTTTCAGTAACACATGGTGGAGAGATGGAAAAACTTTAATATAGGGCAGTAATGGAAAACTTTAATGTAGGGAATAAAAGAGTAATGTAATTGCCTGTCAGAGTGGGTGGGGAAAAGATGTTGGTGATGTGACTTGATATTTACTCATTACTGTTTGGAAGCAGTGTGGAGTTTTGGGTGATCTTTGCATGTTTTTTGAGATGGAGGGATTTTGTGCCATGACTTTGGGTGGGGGGATTTGCACAGTGTTCATTTCCATGTGTTTTGTCCTGATTTCCATGTCCTTTGCAAACATATGTGAACCAAACACAAATGAGTGAGCTGCAATTTGAATGGGTAATGCACTCTTTATATCATACACACAGCTGCTGTTAGGTATCAAAATGGTCTTTTTATTTCTGTGCTGTTGGCTATATTGGAAAATTCTTACAAGGCTTGGGAAGGGATTCCTGGCTCTATCTCTGGAGCAGTTGTTTAGTTAATTAGAAGGGGAAATTACCAGCAGTCTTTACAGGGAAGTGATCTGGGTGAGGCTTCTGCCTCACAGTGCCAGAGCTGAGACAGCCATATAGAAAATATCAGTACTGGAGGTACCTTGATTAAGTGAACCTGCTTTTGGCTCTCTGGGGGGATGGAACAGGTCATTCCAGAGAGGATGGATCTGCTGGGCTGGGAGCATTTGGCTGCTTGAGCAGAGCCTGTGCTTTCACAGCTGTAGTTCAGATGGTGGTTGTGCCTGGGGCCAGAGAGTGCTCATAAATAGAATTATCTCCTTAAAATAGAATTCTCTCTCCCAGCTTTCACTGAGGAGCAGGTGACAACTGGTCTGGTTTATTGTCTGTTTACTGAGTCCTCCTCTGGCTCCTCTTTGGTGGAACTCTGGAAACGATCCACTGTGTTCATCTCGGGCTTAAACAAGATGATGTAGCATTTGGGGATGTAGTAGGCCCCCAGGATGCCCAGGCTGGTGATCAGGATGGTGGCAACCTGAGTGACAGCCCTGAGGACTGTCCTCAGCGTGGCAAAAACAGCCACGAAGAAGATCCAGATGATGAAGTAGATGAGGATGGCGAAGGTGATCCCCCTGGCAACGTTGTACTTCCCGCCTGAGGTCTGCACCATGAAGGTGCACAGGAAGCACACGAGGGCCAGGCAGTTGTTGTAGCCGTGCAGGAGGGCAAAGGCCACCCAGGACCTGGTGTGACACACCAGCAGCACCTCGGTGGGCAGTGATTTGTAGTCAGACACCAGCTGGTCGGGGCCCAGGTGGAGGTGGCAGAGGCAGAGCAAGCACTGGGTGAGCAGGCACAAGGCAATGAGGAGCCAGGACCTCCTCTGGGTCACCCAGCTCAGGAGGGAGGGGGCACGGTGGGGGAGCTCTGTCACCAGGGTGATCTCCAGGGCCTTGAGGAGGAAGGTGGAGAAGCAGCCATTGAGGCACAGGGCGTTGAGCATCCCCTGCATCGTGCAGAGCTGGTCACTGGGCTTCCCCACGTAGAGGCAGCAGCTGAGGCTCAGCAGCACCAGGCAGAGCAGGGCAAAGAGGGTCCTCTCGCCCCCAGCAGCCTGCACGAGGGGGGTCCTGAGGTTCCTCACGAAGAGCAGAGCTGCCAGGCAGGTCAGCAGTGTGGTGATGGCCATGAGGGTCAGCAGGGCAATGCTGAGGGGCTCGTCCCAGAAGAGGAACCTCTCGCTGCGCTCGTAGCACCGCGTGCTCCGGGCAGGAGCCCACTGGTGCTGCAGGCAGGGCGTGCAGCTGGAGCTGTCTGCAAAGGAGCAGTGAGAGCAGCCTGGTGACCACCCTGCAGGGCACTGCTTGGGGAGGGGTCCCTGGCATGGATTAGGTAGCTGGTTTGGCTGCTGCTTCACCCATCTCCCTCCCTCCAAAGGGTACTGTAACTCCAAAGCTTGTGATAGTTCACCGTCTTTTGTTTCCACCCTCCTCCCCAAAGGATCTGCTTTTCGTGGATCTGTTCTCCAGGAAGCTTCCAGAAGATCCCAGAATTTCATCATATGCCTCTCTCTTCTACCCATGAGCTCAGAATTCCCCCATTCCCCTCTCTCCCTACCTCTGGAGGTAAAGCTTATGCATGTGGTCCCAGTGCACTCCCTGCAGGCTCAGCAGGGGCAGGTCCCCTCTGAAGGTGTGTAGGGCAAGGCTGAGCAAAGCACAGCAGGGCAGGCAGGCAAATCCCCTGCACTGGCAGTGCTTCTTGAAGGAAGAGCTCACTCCTGGTCCTCACCTCAGCCAGCAGAGACACATAATACAGTTCAAGCCTTTGGCTTTCCCAGCCCTCACCTTTACTGCTCCAGAAGGTGTTTTCTGGACAGTCTGTACAGTCATAGCAGCAGAGGTGGAATCCTTTTATCCTCCTGAACTGTCCTGGTTTGCAGTGTGTGAAGCACTCTGATATGGGCTCCTGGCAAAGGGAGGAGGGAACATCAGCCAGGCACTTTCAGGAGAATGTGTATCACCAAAGAAATGAGAAGGAATTGGCTGTGCCATCCTTACCTTTTGATCTGCAGTGTGAAACTGAATCTGGGACTCATTGATGGACAGGGACCGTTCATAGTCACCTACAGGCAGGTTCCTGAAGGTGCCATTCTTCCAGGACCAGAGTATGAGCTTGTAGCCAGTGTTTGTGCTGTGGGACTGATCAAACCTGAACCTTTGGCCGTTCACCTCGAATGGGAGGGTGTCCATGAAGTGCAGCAGCTGAGGAGAAGATGACAATTGATGTTGGCACAGTTGATCTTGGGGGGATGATAATGCTGAAATCAGCTGTCCCTTACCATGGGCTCAGACTGTGACTACCTGGCTGTGTTACTGCCATTTGTCCCCCCGACCTTTACTCACCTGCCAGGATCTGATGGATGCTCTGGGACACGCCCTGGGGGTGCACCCCAGGGCTCTGTGCAGTGCATAAGCCACGCTGTAGACAGCCACGTGCACGGGGTGCACCTGAGAGAGGCCCAGCATGGAGGAGATGTCCCCCAGGGACACGTGGTCACACTCCTGGCAGTGTGTGTGCAGCACGTCGGCGTTCATGAGGCGGTTGAACTCCCTGGACTGCTGGCAAAATTCATCCTGCTGAACAGAGGTAAAGAGGTCAGCAACATACCTCTGGAAGCCAGGGACTGTGCCTGTCTTCATCACAAAGCCTAGGACTGTCCCAATGCTCTGGATCTCGGGGGTGGAGTCAGGTATGTCAGACAGCATCCAGGCTTCGGTGCCGATCCAGACCTTCTTGCTCAGCCCCATCCTGATGCTTTGTTCCAGCAGGGCCTGGGCTGGCAGGCTGAAGGCGAAAAGGACAATGATGTTGACTTTGGTCTTCTTAATTAAGTTCACAGTATCTTCCAGCTGGCTTTTGGCATGAGGCTCGGACAGGTCTGTAGGAATTAGCCCCTCGAAGGCAATGCAGATGCTGTTGTTTCCAGCTGTGCTCAGGAAGAGCTCCTGGGCCCCTTGGCCATACTCATCATCACTTGCAATGGTGGCAACCCAGCTCCAGCCAAACCTGTTGAGCAGCAGCACCACGGCTTCCACCAGGTTCTTGTCACTGGGAACGGTGCGGTAGAAGGATGGATAGAGCTCTGCATTGCTGAGCTTCTCACTGCTGGCTCCATAGCTGACCTGCACGTTGGGAAGGGAGACAGGAAGGCAGGGAGGGAAGTGGTCACAGGCCAGGTCACTCCCCACCTTCTTTGCGTAGTGTTAGGGCACTAAATTTTCAAAAAATGCTGGTCAGGAGAGTGGGGAGGGTTCATCCAAAGGGATGGGTCGTCTTGGCTGCATTTACCAAGACAGCCATTATCTGGCCCACGTGGCATGTCCTTCTGCTGCTTTGTGTGTCCCTCAGCACTAGCTCTTATCATTAGTAACAGTAGTCATTACATTAATGATAACTAACTACTTTGTACACAGGGGGGCACACCCAAAATTCAGTTATATCTTCGCTCAGGGCTAAACTTCCCTGACCATTAGAGCTCTCTGCTGTGGTAACTGAGTATTTAGTCACATTTTCTAGTGTGTAGTCAGTATTTTAGTCAGTGTTTTCATGAGATCCTCCCAGTTTACACTGGGGGCTCTCTTATTGCCATTTTACATGGATCACAGTGGTCTGAGTTGTGTCTGTTCTCTCTGGGAAGTTAAACACTGCAGTGTGTCCAGGAGGGAAGCTGTGGCAGAGCAAAGACTGGAACTGTACTTTGACATTCCATATTCCCAGAGCATGGACAGCCTCTTGATCCAAACCCTTCCCCACCTGAAAGGAGAATTCCTGCTTCTCCAGGGAGGCTCTTTACCTGTGGGATCAAGAAGGAACTGAAGAGTTTGGCTGTCACCAGGCAGAGACCTGACTTGTGGGGCCCGATCACGGCGGTCACACGGGGCTGGTAGTCGGTGTAGTTGCACAGAATTCCAATGCCCGTGGTGCCATTCCGGGTCAGGAACAGCAGGCTGGGCTGCAGAGCCACCAGAGGCTCAAAGCAGGTGTCATACATGTCATAGCCCAGTGTCACTCCTGGGAGGAGAGAGCTGGAATTGTTGATCTCATCGATAGCGAACCTCATGCCCAGAGCCCAGATCAGCCCATCTATGAACAGCCTGCAGGGAGAGGAGACGGGAATTACAGGGCTTGTCACAACAGGGAGCAGCTTATTCCACGTTTTTTGACGTTTTACATCCTATTTGTGGCCAAACCTGAAACTCATGGCACTGTCAGCTGAGCATCCCTGTACCCATGTGTAAAATACCTCTGTGTGTGTCAGATTGGAGCACTAAGGAAGCCAAATGCTGCTAAAAGCTTCCATCAGAATAGGGTTGGTTGTGTCTCAAGCCTGGCAGCAGAGTAGCATCAAGAAAACACAAAACCCCTGTCCATTTTGGGATCACAAGCTGATATTCCCATACCCCAGTGCTCCAGCACCTCGGAGCTTCTTTGCTCCATCCCACCTTCAGTGTTGGCTGTGATACCACCAGCAGAACCTCTTCCCCTTCTTCGTCCCCTTCTTCGTCCCCTTCTTCGTCCCCTTCTTCGTCCCCTTCTTCGTCCCCTTCTTCGTCCCCTTCCCCACCCTGATGAAGCCAACACTCCTCTTACCTCTGGCACACCATGAGGGTGGGCTCGGAGCGCTCTGCCAGGTTCCTGGTGTCCTTCCCAAAGGGGAACAGCCCTCCCAGGATATAATCCCCAGGCCTTCGGAACTGAGCCGACAGACACGTGGGGCCCAGGGCTGCTGCACAACCCAGTGCCAGCCCCAGCAGCAGCTCAGGGACCATTATTTGGCTGTCTTGGGGAAAAGAAAGCTCCAAGGGAACGTGGGAGAGGGAAGAGAGGCAGAGGATGCAGTCTCATCCAGGCTCTTTAAATAGAACTCGGAGATGAAAATAATGGGGAGGAATTTGTTTAGCAAAATGCATTAATTTAACTCCGTGCTTGGTGGGCAAGTCAAATCTGCAGCAGTACCCTTGGAGTGCTCTTGGTTAGAAACCACTGGCCTCATCCTGGTTTCCTTTGCTCAGTGAGTGGCCTTTACTCAGAGTGAGTGACCAAATTCACTGTCACAGCTCTGGAAATTGGGCTTCCTCAGATAGGTGATAAACTTGAATAGTAGGAAGAGATTTACACAGCAGTAATTTTTATTTATATCTTTTTTTAAATTCAAGGTCACCCCATCATGGAGATAAGCAAATCTTCCTCGGGGCACCACAGGAATTTGCCTAGAGAAGGCCAGTCCTGGGTCACAAGGTTGGTGATTGTTATTTTTTAGGAATTTCTTATTGGCTGATTGGATCTTTTCCTCACACTGAGTTGATATTAATTTCAGTTTAAAAACTTTTTGTTTAGGTACAAGTTCATGGCACAGTAATTTAGGTTGGATCATGGCTTGCATTTCTTCTGTCAGGTTCGAATTTCAGAACACAAGAGAGATCTCTGAATGAAAAGTTCCATTTACTTGATTTATTATATATTTATACTGTATCAAAAAACTGACGCACAAAGTGATGCATGAAGGCTACAATATTTTCCTTGTATGAGGAGAAGCAAATACACTGTGGAGAGTTAAATACACAGTACTTAGGCAAGCAAAGGTTGTGGCTGTATTATAGAGGTATGTTTATACTGACATCTGTTTAAGGATAATGTCCCTTTATTGGAATATTTAAGTGTTAGCTTTCATTACATAACTCTCTTAAAAAGCTCAAGGAACATGCATTCCCTGCCATCAGGCAAAAGATAATGTTGATGGGTGTGAATAGTCAGAGCAGCAGCTCAGCAGAGCATCTGACTGGATGTGGGTCTGACAGGTGGTTTCACACCTGATCTCCAGGTAAATGGAACAGGCCCTGCCAGTGACAGAAGATCTGAGTAGATAACACTGTCAGACATATCCCTTCCAACACCACAATCCCAGAGCACATTCCTATAAAGGACACTCCTGAGAAGCACATTATTCACATAATTTTATGTCCAGTTAGTCCAGTGTCCATGAGGTTAACAGTGATTTCCTGGATCACATAGTGTTACATTATGCCCAAAAGATACAATCAGAATGTGTTACAGCTTGTGAGAGTCCCCTTTCCTCCCCCAAATATTCACATCACCCTGGACTAAATACGTAGTGCTGTTTCAGCTTTCAAGAAGCTCAGTAAATTCCATTTCACATTCTTTGGCTATTACAGTGACTTGCAATAGGAGCCATAAGCCTCACAAAATAGTGACTTACAATACAAAACTGGATTTCTCCCCACAGTCAGAGAAATCATTTTTGTAGCCATTTGACACATTCCTTAAAAAAACGCCCAAAACACTAACCACATGAGAACACAGTGCAGAAGCATGATTGCAGCACAGCTCAGGTACAACCTGCAGCCTTGGCTGGATATATAGGAATGTGCAGCACAGATTAAAAACTGGTCCACATCCCAAGTGCAAAAAGCATGGATTTAACAGGCAGGGGAGGTGACACAGAAGGTGCTGCTGAATTTGACCCATGACAGCCACCCCCACCTCCTTCAGCTTTGGGGGACACAGGATTAGCAGCAGTGCCCAGATGGGTCTGTGACCATGAGGAAAGGAGCTTCCTTCCCCTCAAGCTTTATTCAGGATTACATTCCCAAGGATAGAGCACAAGAGAGAGCAAAACCCCCAGATGTACTCAAGGGAACATCTTATAGACCAGAGTGAGCTCATGTGCAGTGTAAATGTGTTCAGACATCACCTCTTGTCACACAAGGCCAGAACTAGTGGTGTAAGTGCACAGAAGCTGCTGAATTGCAGAGTTTGGCTTAAAAAAGAAACCACCTCGCTCTCAGCCTTGCTGCAGAGTTGGAGGTGACACCAGGAACAAAAAAGAAACCCCTCAAGCAGCTCATACTGATGGTTTCTTTCTTAATGTTGAGGTCTACACACACAGTGACGTAGATGGAAAATACTTATCATACATGTATGTGTATATGTACAACATACATAGATATAAAAACACCTGGTACATATTTTTGTGTTCCAAGGTGAGGCACCCTGAATAACTTGGTTCAGTGGTCAGCTTCCTGCTGGCAAGGGAAAGGAAAATCCTTCAGCTCCTACAGCTGTGGGTTTTTGTCTTACTGTAAAGCTGTACACACACAAATATATATATACACACACACACATGTATGATATGTATTTTACATGTATAACATACATAGATATAACAGAGAAATATGTATCAGTTTTTTTATAAGATGAGGCACCCTGAATAGCTTGGCTAAGTGGTCAGCTCCCTGCTGGCAAGGGGAAATGCCAGATAAACACCAGCTTTCCCCCCAGTCCTGTTGGAAGGTGCCCCATCCTGTCAGGGCAGGTCGAGCAGCCTGTGCTGGGCAAAGAGCTCCTGGGTGATGCCATAGACACTCTGGATGTAGGGAATGGCCTCCCCCAGCATGGCCACGGCCTGCTCGGGGGGCCCCACGTTCATGACCTCCAGGAAGGCATCCCGGGAGGGCAGGGCACAGAAGGCCAGCGTGGCCGCCTTGCGGATCACCCAGGGGTGGTGTGCGGCCAGCGAGGCGTTGTAGGACTCGGTGCAGATGGTGGCGGTGTGGGAATCCCTGTGCGCCGTCCGCAGCCCCTCCAGGAAGAGCTGCAGCCAGAGCAGGGCTCGGTGCAGCCGCAGCACCGTGCGGCACCCGGAGTCGGGCCGGCCCCGCAGCTCCGCCGGCCCCCGCGACAGCTCGAACCGCACCATGGCCTGCAGAGACTCGTAGTGCTCGCCGTGCTGCCCCCGCCGGTGCCCCTCCATGATCTGCACCTTGGACACAGCGTCCTTGGAGATGAAGGAGAACACGGCGCCGAGGCTCTGCAGGAACCTGCATAGGGGGGTGCGGAGGGTGGGTCGCTGGTTTGGGATGGAAGGGACTGTAAAGGTCACCCCCTAGACAGGGATGTCTTACAGGTCATTCCAAGCCCTGTCCAACCTGGCTTTGGACACTCCCAGGGATGGGGCGGCTTCTCTGGAAATTCCATCCCAGCCCCTCTCCACCCTCACAGCCAAGAATTCCTTCCCACTATCCCACCTTGCAGTGGGAATGCCATCCCAACCCCTCTCCATCCTCATAGCCAAGAATTCCTTCCCACTATCCCACCTTGCAGTGGGAATGCCATCCCAACCCCTCTCCTTGGGAATTCCTTCCCACTATCCCACCTGGCAATGGGAAGCCATTCCCTGTGTCCTGTCCCACCATGCCTTGTCCCAAATCCCTCTCCAGCTCTCCTGGAGCCCCTTTAGTCTCTCCAAGGGGCTCTCCGGTGTCCCTGGATCCGTCTCTCCTCCAGGTGAGCTCTCCCAGCCGGGCTCCAGCCCTCGGAGCATCCCCGTGGGCTCCTCCGGCCTCTCCATCAGCTCCACATCCTCCTCAAACCGGAAGGCGCAGGGCTGGACACATACATATCCCCCCACACCATTACCCCACAGTGGGACTTCCCCTCCTGCCCTAAACACCAATTTCCTGACATTCTCTGCCCCTCGAAGTGGGGAGCCGACCCCTCTCCGATGCCCCTTTGCTGCCCGGGGCACTCACCGGATGAGCCCCCACCAGCCGCTCAGGTAGGGCTCCAGCAGCACCTCCCTCCGCTCCGTCACGCACCTCTGGAAGGCCTCCAGGACCTCCCTGAGGCAGAACGCGCCGGACGCCGCCATCGCCCCGCGTCCTCCCTCCTCCTTCCTCATCCTCTTCCGCCTCCGCCTCCCCCGGCGCGCCCAATCCGCGCGCGGTCCGCCACCGGAGCTCGGGGAGCTAGCCAATCGGCGTCGGGTGCGTCACGGCGGCGCGAGGAGCTAGCCAATCCGCGTCGGGTGCGTCACGGCGGCTCGGCCAATCCGCGGTGGGTGCGGCCGCAGGGACAGGTCCTGAAGGGGCGGGCGCGGCGCAGGCGCAGTGTGGCGGGCCCGGCCTGATGTGAGGGGCAGCGGGGTTTGTGTGTTTTCTGTGGTTTTTTTGTGTTTTCTGTGGGGTTTTTTGTGTTCTGTGGGGTGTTTGTGTGTCCTGTGGGATTTGTGCGTGGCCTGTGGGGTTTTATATATTTTCTGTGGGTTTGTGCGTTTTCTGTGGAGTTTTATATATTTTGTGTGGGGTGTGTGTGTTTTCTGTGGGGTTTTATATATTTTCTCTGGGGATTTGTGCGTGTTCTGTGGAGTTTTTGTGTTTTCTGTGGGGTTTTCTGTGGGTTCCTGTGTGTTTATGTGCCTGAGTGCTTTCCCCACCTCGCAGCCCTGCTGGTGGATACCAAACCCAGGCAGGGCCAAATTGCCATAACTTGTTTATCGTCTGAGTCGTGTTTTGTGTCTTCTTTTTCCCTCCTCCAGGAAGAGGTTTGGCCTCTGCTCGCGTGTTTTGTGCCAGACACCGGAAAACAATTGAAATGGGGTTTGTAAAACCAGTGCAATCTTCTCTTTTCGTGCCTGGCACTGCTCAGGCTCTGCAGTGATCAATTTGCTCTGCAGTTTGGGGTCCTGAATCTGTGAAAATGCCTGAAATCAAAGTCACCCCCTTGGGTAAGTCGGGTCTGAAACCCTCCTGGAATACAAACCTGGAAACCTGTGGGGTGTGGAGCTCAGGGTGACGTGTCAGCCACAGAAAGTGGCCCTGGTGGGGCAGTTGTGTGGGACCCTGACCTGATTCCTGTCCTCAAAAGTCATAATTCTTTTGATTAAAGGGTTAATTAATATGTTCTGGTGAAGGCACTGCAGGGTTGTGCAGTGTAGGTTGGGCATTGCTGTGCTAAAGAGGCACAGGGAGCAAATCTTTTTTATCTGTTTTAATGTTATTATTGGTTGCACGGGTTTCTATTCTGAGAGGGCAGAGGGTGTGCTGAGCAGGGGAACTGCCTTATCCTGATAGATAATTTTTGGGGCTTGGTGTGGACTTAATTAAAGCTTAATGAAGCTTCCACTGAGAGCAGAGCACCAGAGGAAACAGTTCTATGTCAATCCTTTCCAGATAAAGGATTATTTTGCTTTTACTTGAAGCTGTAGCTGCAACTTGCAGGAAGTTTGTACAGACCTTTAATTGCTTCTCTCTGGAAATTGTTGTAAACATTCCCAGAGATGTTTTACTGCCTGTTCCTCGTGTCCAGGAGCTGGCCAGGATGTGGGACGGAGCTGTATCCTCGTGTCCATCGCTGGGAAGAACGTGATGCTGGACTGTGGGATGCACATGGGCTACAACGATGATGTGAGTGCTGTGGGGAGCAGGAATGGGCTGTGGGATGTGCCTGCCCTTCCCAGCAGGACTCAACATTCCACTCTGTTCCCTTTATTTGAGGGTCGTCTGGCTCATCTTGTGGCACACAGGGGTGTGTGTGGAATCACAGATATCCTGAGTGGCAGGGACCCACAAGGATCATGGATTCCAAATCCTAGCCTTGCACAGACACCCCAACAATCCCACCCTGGCCCTGAGAGTGTTGTCCAAACCCTCCTGGCGCTCTGGCAGCCTTGGGGCCATGCCCACTGCCCTGGGGAGCCTGGTCAGTGCCCACCACCCTCTGGGGGAAAGACCCTTCTTTAATCAAGGCCAGCTCCCTGTCTGCCCCCTGGCAGCTCTCCCCTCCTTTCCCTCTGACTTGCTGCACATTCCCAGTGTTTCAGGTCCCTTTCCCTGTTGTTTTGTTGGATCAGTGATGCAGCATTGCCTGCCTTTGTTTCCTGATGAATCCCCTGGTTTTCCATGTTTGCAGAGGCGCTTCCCTGACTTTTCCTACATCACCCAGAATGGAAGGCTGACTGACTTTCTGGACTGTGTGATCATCAGGTGAGGCAGCTCCCTGCCCTGGCCCAGCTCCACTGGGAATGCTTGGAATGCTGTCCCTAGCAAGTTCTAAGTCCTTCACTTATATTTTATCTGGTCCTTCTGTGCCATGCAGAGCTTTATAAACCTGAAGCAAGATCTGAGCACCAGCCAAGGTGAATTGCAAGCACCATCTCCTTTATTCTTGTGTTTTTTTGCAGCCACTTCCATTTGGACCATTGTGGAGCATTGCCCTATTTCAGTGAGATGGTGGGTTATGATGGGCCCATTTACATGACACACCCCACCAAGGCCATCTGCCCCAT